>DVPR01001106.1:0-11611 GCA_018239345.1 Oxynetra stangelandi | reverse complement strand
CCGACGTAAATATATTGCGCAATGTACTGAGTACTATTATATTAAATTAAGGCGTGAATGGGATCTAATAAAAAGTATTTTCGGGTATTTCAGCTTCCGTCGGCGGGTCGCAGAACTTACCAAACGCCTGGAGTGAAAGATCACAGGTAATCATTTTAATCATGTACACTTACTGCAATTATATCCCGAAAATGATAAGCAGTGCATAAAAGTTTCAACAGCTAAGGCGGACAAACTCGCCTAGTTTTACGTATATCGAAGTCGTCATATTTATATAATATGTCAATTTTGTGCTTGGATCCCTTTCTGATATTGTTGTATTATTGATCATTCCAGGGACTGCTTCTGTACTGAGACTTATTTGAACAACAATCTTTTAATAACGAATACTCTTATTAACACTAACCGAACAAATTGACACTAACAGTGCTCCAACTTTAAACGTGCAGATAAACTAACGCCAACGTTTCGTTCCAGATGAATAAATCCTCAATTTTTAAGTCTCATAAAGCTTGTTTCTGCGATCCACCAACGCCTTGTGACTGTGTATCGAAGTCTTCTCGAACCGTTCAAAAATCAAGGATTCCTCCCGAAGAAATGATAACCGACTTCAATAAATACAAGCAATGCATGCCTTTGAAGTCTATGTATATAAACAAATGCGATAAAATTGAAGATGTACAAAAACTACAATTAAAAGAAGTAGTGTTAGATTGGTTTTCAGATATTCCAGTGTATGCCAATATTAGTGAAAACGATAAACTGAATAGAGAAGATATTATAAATCGGTTAATTGACACCTTGGAAAATTTACAGAACGATGAGATGTATATGGAAAAAGCATTGGAGGAAATAAAGAAATGTCTGAAAGTGTTGCCCATGTGGCATCCCAAAAATAAACAAGAACGAGATTTATTATCTAATCAATTGGGACATAGACTTATTAAACGAATAAAAGATCACGATAAAAATGAATTTGACAACCAAATTTCTAAATGGGTGGACAGTTTGCCATTAGCTCTTGGTGCGATCGATAAAGAAAAAGTAGGTAATGATTTAAGAAGAAAATTAATATCAGTCGCAGAATGTATATCTCTTTCCGATATAAAAAAATACAAAAATGCTTTAAAATATAATATTGTTGACATGCTTAATGAATTGCCAGTTGACGGTGTTAACTCCAGAAGCACAATTATAAATGACTTGGCTGATCAGTTAGTTGGGAATTTGGTAGAAAAACCATTTATGCAACAAAAGATTAAAAAACTAGACTGCAAGGATCATGTATTGGAATGGGTGAAAAATTTACCAACATTTTCGGATGAAATTAACTTAAACGAAACTGATAAAGCTTTAGTGAATGATCTTATTATGACCCTGAACAATTTGCAAAACCAAAGTACTAACAACATAGAGCAGTTGAATAATGAAATATTAAAATGGCTTAACACTATTGACAAACTAAAGACATATCAAATAGATGACCATATCAAGAAATTGTTAACAGATCAACTTATGAACAAATTACTATTAAATCTGAAACCTACTTACATCAAGAACATAAATGAAGTCATGACAAGGTGGCTTCAAGATATCCCAGATTCGTTGCACGTAAACCTTAGTGATCTTGAAATATTAGCTAATAAATTGGAAGACTTAAAAAGTATGGTTAGAGATGAAAATGGGCAAAATAGTATGCGGAAAGAAATATTAAATTGGTTACAAACTTTACAAAAAAAATGTGGTATATATATAGATACTGGAATTCAGGAAAACTTGATAAATAAACTTATCAGTATTACCAGCGATGAATCAGAAAACACAAATAATAAACAGAAAAATGGAAATGATTTAATTACACAAAATATTTTGGATTGCCTTAAGTCCCAGTCTGGTTTTGAAGAGGACTTTACCGTAAATTATACCGATATGGTAAGAGAATTTTCGGATAAATTACAAAATATAGTACATAAAAAAGGTGAACTTACAGAAAACGACTTAAAAGTAGAGATATCAGCCTGGTTAAAAAAATTACATCAGGAGCAAAATTTGAAAATTGATTCAAAGTATAAAGCAATTTTAGAAAATCAACTTATACGGTGCATGAAGATAAAGCCTTCAAAGCAACGTAGGTATTGGGATACGCGGGAAAATATAACGGGAACAGTAATGAAAGAAGTAGGGAATGTAATCAATGATTCATGTATACAGAAAAAAGGAAATAATAATGAACACTTGAAAGAACGACTTACAAAAATACCTGGAGATTTTAATGTCGTCCATTCGATAAAATCTGAAAATCTTTTATCAGAAATTATACTCATACTTAAAAATGAAACATCTTTGACCGAGTATGAAATAAAGAAAACCGCAAAAGATTTAATAGACAGAGTAAAAGAGGCTACTTTGTATTGTATACGGGACACAGAACATATAGAAACATTAAAGCCTGAAATAATGAACTATAAAGAAACACTCACATTTAAGAAAACTTTAAAAAATAAATTACGAGATAGAGTTCAGAAAACATTCATAAATTTACCAATAACAAACAAGAAGCAACTTATAGATACAATGACCGAAATTTTAATAAATATCCCTAAGGATACAAATGGCAGTGATTTCGATATGATATATGATACTTTAAGAAATGCACATGTAGATGAAAGTGAAGCCTTGTACAAAACTAATGAGCTCCTCATTATATCAAATCAGTTGAGAAATAAGATACACGAGTTAGACAAAACTACAAATAAGAAATCTTCAAGTGATACATCTATGGAATCTTTACGAATGCAAAAACAAATTTTTATGCATAGATTAGAGCGAGAAATAACAGATTCCCAGGAAAAAGTTCTAAATGAAAGTAGCTCTATTCCCAAAGATAAAACTTCAAACGATTTTGTAAAAATGCCCCCGAAAAGTTCTATTAACCAAAATATTCAATTTAATCCTCCATTCAAGACTTCAACACCTAAGACGGATAGTCGAGCGAATACTCTGTATGTTGATGTAAATACGGAAGTGGACAGTGATATAGAGAAATCCAAACAAACAGAAAATACTAGCGACAATGAACATAAAAGACATGTAAAAGGAATTATAAGGAAGTGGCTTAATACTTTGGAATTAAGTGAGAACATGGATGAAACGTATAAAAATGAAATAGTTAATGAAATTACTAATGAAATACTAGATAGAGAGGTTTATATAAAATTTTCGAAATCAAAGACTTCAAATCCGGAAGAAATAGAACATCTTAAGTATCAAATTTATAAATGGACTAGCAAAATACCGAATTTAAATACTATAGCTACGACAACGTCAAAAATAAAAATATTAATAAAATCCTTAGAAGCTGCAAAGGTGCCTTATTTGTTTGATCACATAGACGAACAAGAACAATCCATAAATAATTACAAGGTCAGGTGTTCGTCAGCATATAATAACTTACAAGTTGTAACTCGAGACAAGAGTGATTTTACTTTGGACAATAAATACGATGCTATTTCGACCTGTGTAAAAGAAATGTCGATATTAAGGTCCAGAAATTCTCAAGAAAGTCTTGCTATAAATGACCTAGTTATAGAATTGTCTAATGGACTTACAGATATCTTAAGGTTAAACTCAATAAAAGAAGCAAATATGAAGAAATTGTGCAAGGAAAAAATTATAAATCAGTTACGGAAATTGGATCGCTTACAAAGTAAGTCGGAAGAGCTAATTAAAAACGCAGCTAGTGGACTGATAAGGTGTTTAAACAGCTTACAATTTTTTAATCATAATAGGGACCAAAATAAAGAAGTTACGGCAAAGTATTCGAAAAAAAGAGATGCAATAAAAATTGCTGTCCAAAACTGGTGTCAAAAATTTCCACTTAAAAAAGGTACATCGAATGATGATATGAAAGATATAGTTGATAAATTAGCTGAAGCTATTTCTAAATATTTATTGATCACGGATATGGAAAATTTAAATCCATTTATGGATGATATTCTAAGCAATTTAAAAGAATTACCGCTAGAATTCGATAATAGAACATTATCAGAGTTCACCGAGAAATTAATTAATACCTTAAAAGCGGTCTTAAACGATAGCGAAAAATATTATAGCAGTTCTTCAGAAAATTCTAAAACTTTAAAACCTGCATTTAAGAAAGCGACAGAAATAATGTATGATGCTATTCAAAATTGGTGTGAAGATCTCCCACTTAATATGAGTAATGAAGATAATGAAAAAATTATCATAATTAAGCAAAATCTTGCGGGTAAATTACTTAAGAAAGTTTGTGAATTAAATTTAGATCCAGAAATATTTCATGACGATTTTTTATATGAGGGCTTAATTAAAGAAGAAATCCAAAATATTTTGGACGAACTGCCAAAGAACATACATCCGCACGAAGTTTTACCTGAATTAAAAGAAGACTTACTTAAAGACATTATAAAAGCTAAAGAAGGAATAAAATATGAATTGGCAGGATACGCTTATAAGCAGCAACTTAGAGATGCTATTTCTAAAACATTATCTTCGATTGGTCCACCCGAAACAGATGAAATTCCCTTTGAAACGTTAAAAGATAATCTTGCGGACGCTTTTATAAGTTTACATTATGTCGCAAACGAGAAAGAACTTAAAAGAAAATTCAAGGAAAAAATATTTAATGAAGTAAATAAATTCTGTAACGATTATCTTAAAAGATATCCATCTTCTCCCTTAAATGCTAATCAATTAAATCAAGAGCTATATGATGCGTTAAAAAAAGTGCCAATGCCTAAAGACGAGTCAATGCGTCGAGAAGTAGAACAAATTAGAATAAAAGACTTTGTCGCTGATTGGTTTAAGAAATTACCTTTAGATAATAATACCTCATCTTCCCTGCCGGAAAATAAAGTGATATCTCTTCTTACCAAACGACTACACGAGATCGAAAAAGAGGCTGAATATGATCTATCTCTGAACATAGATGACACGATGGAAAATGAAATATGTAAATGGCTGAAGAAATTAAAATTGACAGATAATGAAATCAACATTGCATCAATTGCAAGGGATCTAATTAATAAATTGAAAGAAACCAAAAGATCCAGAAAATTGGACGATTCTACTATTAGAAAATCAATGGACTATTATACATTAGCATCTTATTTACAAGAACTGGCGGAAAGTAGCAATGTAAACCAATTTCAGGCATGTACTCCACTTAGCAGCTTAAGTGCAGACGATAGAGACCTACTCCAACGTATTCGAGAAAGAACATGTTTCGAGCGAACCATTTCAAAACCTTACGATCATAACGATTCTTCAGTGACCCCTCTGCCTACCGCAGCCTGCGTCCAGACGGAAAAAAAACAAAATAGTAAATGCTTAATTCAAAAGACTGACCAACATGAATCTATTCAAACTATGATTCAAAATGTAGAACAATCTATGCCAATTACTCCTCAAGTAATAGTCAAAGAATATTACTGGGACTCATGTTCATCAGCACCCATGCAACGTTCGCGTTCTACCATGTTGGGGACGCGATCACCAGCAACACAAATAACTGGAAGTACAAGGCAGGAAACTAAGATGTTTTCTGAAGAGACTTCACATGTAACAACAGCTTCTCAAACGCTACAACAAGACGCAATAGCCAAAGCATCTATTACTCCAAAAACATATACTAGACTTGAATCACGTGAGCAAAGTCATACTCGTATTGAAACTTCATGTTTAGTTGGTTCGCAAGAAGTCCGTACTTCTACTGATTCAGCTTCTCCAACTACTGAGGTACATGAAAAGCAATTAGATCGTAATAATTTAGAAGATAATCTACATTTAGCTTTAAAGGGAAATAAACAAAAAGGTAAACCTTGTCAGCCTTGTCGTTTAAGGCCAGATGTGTTTTCACACTGTACAGTTAATCGAGATGATGGATCAAATAAAAATTATCGGCAAATTAAAACACTAAATACGGCCCAAAAAACAGACCAAAGTACAAATCAAAAATGCGGACCTGACTATCCACCACAGGGATATATGACTGAACACAAGGGCTACTGGGATAATTCAAACAATGCATATCAGGAATCCTGGCCCAGGCGACACATATACCATTCGAAACCAAAAGAATTTGAGCATTTTACTAAACGTAAATGGCAAAATCAACAACCATGCAACAGCAACTATAAGGATCATACAACAAAATGCACTCTTCGGCCGTATCAATTGCCATGTCAACAATGTCATAAATCTAGTAATGCTTTTATTAAACACTGTCCTAAGTGCTGGGAGGGTTTCTGTCCACATCCTAGCTATTTATATTTCAGACGCAATTAATGTTTTACAATGCAATAAATACTGAGTATTGTAGGGTATTTGTGTTCTTTTCTATATATTTTATCGTTATTCACGGAATAAACAAGAAATATATGTATTTAAAATTATCCATCTCTCTGGTGTGTGTTACTCTAAGTGTGTGTGTGTGTGTGTGAGGTGTGTAACTTAAATTCTGATTGTGTACTTGTTTATTTAATATTAAGATGAGAAAAATATGAGGAAACAAAAACTGCAACATATACTTTAAGATTATAATTAAAAAAAGAAAAAACTACAAAAACAATTGTCACGCATAAAAATGAAAAAAACAATTATTTTATAGGGCGAAATCATACAACAAGCAAAATCCACAATTACCCTTCAATAGTCTTACAATTCAAAAAGCTCAGTAAAAATAAGGGTACCAATATGGAGGAGTTAAGTACATTACACCGTCGTATTCATCAAAAGGGCAATATTTCTTTTTGCTTTTCCACAACTTTTCTACGCATCTGCATCGGAGTTCACCTTCATTATGTTCTTCAAATTTTTCTTCATGGTGTCTTCCATCTATATTGTTACCGATCGTATAACCTTTTTTATTACATAATCCACATGACACAAAACTAGAAGGCATAACAAGCGGCGGATGGTAATCAAGAGTAATAGTCCTATTCGTATCATCGTCATTATTTCCAGTAGTTCGTCGTTCTGTAGTCTGTTTTGTTTTATTTGGATCTGATTTGTGAAATGTTTGTGACTCATTTATATCAGAGCTGCGTTGATTTTGATTAATATTTTCCATTTCCGGTGTATGATTTAGAATATGCTTATATCTATCAAGCTCAATTTGAGAATATGAACGATTTGGTGTTCGTGAACGTGAACTAATTATATGTTCTGATATCAAGCTACTTTGACTAAGGTTTAGTCTCTCACACCTCGTACTAGACTCTACTGGTGAGTGAGAGTTAGGAAATCTTTGATCTGTAGTATGATAACGCGTTTCACTATTAACTTCTTGAACCTTTTGATTTCCAATTGATAATGGAAATCTGTTGGCAATAAATCTTTTAGGCACATTTGCTTGATTTTGAAAGGACTGTGATTTGCAATCATCCGGAAACTCAGAATTTGCCTGCTTAAAATATTTTTGAGGTACCACGAACTCCGTTCCAAACCGATGAGGTCTGCATTCTTGTGATACGCTATTATGCTCGTGTTGCCGATAATTTGGTAAATTCGATCTATTATGCAGGTCGTGAGTAAGAAATTGTGAATTAGGAATCTGTGAATTGTTTCCTTGGGGGTAGTCCTGCTGACTTTCCTGTAAAGTATACCATTGAGGCACTATGGCGTCTCTTCGATTAGAACTCTCGTAATATGGTTCTCGGTCTTCAAGATAAACATTTGATTTACAACAATTTGGATCCAACTCTATGCCTCCATTTTGTCTAAAGGTTTTCGCATTCGGAGTAAATGTTTGTACTGATTCATTAGTTAGTACACTTCTATGTACATTTTCTGTTTCAGTGGCATCGTGGGGACTGATTCTATATTCAGTATAACTGGAACACAGTGGTATGTTTCTACTAAATTCCTCATAATCGAGGCCAGTAGATCCCACTGTTTTACTGTAATTTTCAACTGACTTAAGTCTGTATTTTAGTCTTCTAATTAGGTTTTCAACCATAGTATTGATATTAAGATTTGTACCTTCTTGCAAGGGTATTTTTTTCACAAACAGGGAAATTTCATTTCTTAGTTCGTTATTTGATGAATCTATGTTATCTGTGTACTTTTCCATGGCACATATTTGTTTCACTAGATTATTTCTAAGTAACCTTCTGTGCAACTGCTCACCGAAATCATCATTTTGAATAAGTGGTAGTTCAGTAAACCATTTTTCAATTTCGATTCCCAGGAGTATTTCATTTGCTTCTTCTTGAATCGTTTTTTCAGTTGGTAATGGGACTTTTTTCAGCGTATTCAAAATATTTGCAAGGTATGATTTTGTATCTGTATTCTTTAAGGCCTCATGGTGATGTGCTTTCAAGTCTTCTACGAATGTTTCAGTACGTTTTAATAATACTTTTCTATAAGCTTCTGACATTTTATGGTCTTTATTTTGAAAATATGAACAAATAATAAAATCTTCAACTATATTTAATATTTGCAGTTCTTCACATAATTCTAAGACGTCAAGATTCTGATTTTCATTTTCAACTACAAATGGTAAAATATCTTTAACACTGTCTATTAGTTTTTGTTTATAATGAGGTGCTAAAGACAATTTCAATAATTCAGTAGTGTCGATAGTCTTTTCAATTAATTTTATTTTCAAAAAGTGTTTTCTGGATTGTAATTTCGGATTTTCAGGTATATTACTTAGCACTTTTTCAATCTCATCATCCAATATATCTTCACACAAGAAACGGTTAATGATTATATCAGGATTTGCTTTTAGCTTCAAGACAACTTTCTGCAAATCATTATAGACTTTGATTCTTAGTTTTTGAGCGAGCATCTGTTCTTCATAATTATTCTCTGGCATAGGTATTTTTCTTACCCATTCTTGTAAATATCCATCATACTGTTTATTTATTTTATCTCTATCTACATACTTTAATGTTTGACCTTCATAACTTTTATGTGGTAGAAAAGTATATTGTGTATTTTTATCATAATCATCTGGTGTTTGAATACCTCTGGAAAAATTGCCACCTCCATAGTATGAGATGTCATCCGTATTAGTAGATCTTTGAAATAGTTTAAATGGTGCATTTGCTTGTAACTTATTAAGTTCAGAATTACTTCGTATCTTCTGAGGTGTATCTTTAATGAATTCTATATTGTTAAGATGTAATCTTCCAGGACTACTTATTCTTCGTGTGTTAACAGTAGTTTGTTCTTGTTGCCTTTTTGTGGGTCCCCTCAAACTATAATTTCGTCTTGAAATATTATTACTAGAATCTTTATTGATATTATTCTCGCATGTAACTTTTTTACAGCACGCGATAGCAGAGCTAGTTAATCTTTTTGTAGATGATGCACCTACATTAGATTCCTCGAGAATATCAAGTTTTTTGTTTATAGGCGCGCCTTCTACCTGATCAGGCTGCATTTCTGCATTGATTTTTAAATGTGGTAATGAAAAAATAGGAACCGGGATATTTTGAATTCTATTCATCAAGTCATCAGCGTGCTCTATCAGAGCCATAACGACGTTATTATCCATTTTATAAACCCATTTGAAAATTTGGTATTTTAAATTTTCTAACTCAAACACATCAGAGAATTCACTGGATGCGTTCAATTCTAAATATTTTTTTCGATCTACAATATCATTCGCCAAGTTATTTATAATAATTTGACGGAGTTCACTATCCGGAGTTTGGTATATTTGCCAACTAGAAAGCCATTCCTTCAGAACATTTGATATTTTATTCACATACACGTTTACGTTGGTATTTAAGTCATCAGATATTTCGTTAAGATTATAATAATGTTTGTTTTCCATACTAGTGTTAGATAGCAGATAATTTTTTGGAGTCCTTGTTTCGTTCGTGAGTACAACGAATGCGTTTGATCTAATATGTGATGAATTAAATTCAAAATTGTTATGTGTCGTAAATTCTTCTTTGAAATGTTCAGTTAAAATATCTGTAAGATAAACGGCTTGTGATTCAGTAAATCCTCTATTGCTTAAAACATTCTTCACAACATCCTTCATATAATTGTTGTTCACAGATGAAATATTTGTTAAATTCTTTACAAACAAAGTAACCAGTTCCTGTCTTAAGTCATATAAGATTTCTGTGGTAATATTTAATTGGTGTTTCTCAATAAATGCTAATATATCAAGATCTAAAAAAATTCTTAACTCGGCCTCTGTTGTCGCTAAAACTTTATTTTTACTAACATTATTCATAAAATCTTCTCTAAAATTTCTAAAATTCCTAGGAAACCCGGTCTTGGAGTTTTTACGCCATCTTTTCTTTAAAACAAAGTCATTCATAAGAGTGTGATTACTATTTTCAGTACGATATACACGTGACTCACTAGTATATTTTGAAATATCAAAGTGTTTAATTCTCCTATTGCACGGATTTATAATTTCATTCATAAATCCATGCAATAAGTGATCTCTGTATGTAACTGATTTATCTATTCCGAATGCTTTGATGCTAATAATTTTTTTTAATTTATCATTCATACATTTATGTGTTTCTTGTTGACTTTCATCGACGTAAGAATCCTCCCAAAATCTCACGTTCTCACTTATACTTCTCCTTAGATTATTAAAGTTGTTAACCAAGTGTTCGCTAAAATGTCTTGCCTTTTTCATTGTTAGTTCTATTACATTTGCATCTGCATCGCTGTAGGACGAGTCATTGTTTAAATATTGTGTTTTTTTCCTTAAGCTTTTGCTCCTGATATTTAGATTTTCTTCTGACCTACTTCGTTTATCACTTCTATATGTATTTCTTCGTAATGAAGAAGAAGAAGATTTAGCGTCATCTTCTACTGGCTCTTTCACTTGGATTGACTTGCCAGAAGGCGATTGACCAATTTCAACTGGAGAACTTATGAGTGTTTGTATTTTTACTTCTGTTTTAGATGTGACTGATGACAGTGGAGTCGCTACCTGAAAAAAAGACATGATCTAGTAATGAAATTTAATAATAATATCATTCCTACTCATTTAGATTAAATATTGGACATTGTAGAGTTGTAACAATTGTGGCTTACTAACCAAACATCATGGACATCATTATAAATGTAAAACCTTTACGGACTCAAATGTATGGCAATAAATAAGTCCAAAAATGATTATTAGTAATGTGATATAATAATAATAACAATAATAGGTAATAATAATAATCGGAATTAATTTTTTTTGCAAATTAATGCTCCATATTTGAATAACTGTTTGCGTGTGCGTTAGCACAAGTAAGACATGTCAATAATATTATAAATCGTGAATGAGCAACATAAACAACAACTATTTACCGTTCTCTGCATCGGCACTATTCTTGGCAAAGTTAAAATTTCCTTGGATGCCATCTGTGCAGCCGCTGCGATTATAGATACCGGTATATTAAGATTGAGAGATGATACGTTTTCAGTGCAGTGCACGCACTACTTACAAGTGTTTTTGTAACGAATGTGTAACTCTCCCAAAACGAATAATGGTAATAAATAAAATGCTGCGCTATACAATACAAAATAAATTAATAAATAACCGTCACGCCAGGTCCCTAGCGGGGTAGGCAGAGAGCACGGAGTGCCAAACATCTCTGTCCTT
>DVPR01001105.1:0-11616 GCA_018239345.1 Oxynetra stangelandi | reverse complement strand
ATCCATCCATCTTTTCTTCGGCCTTCCTCTGCTTCTCCGTCCATTCACATTCATATTCATTGTTCTTTTTGTAACATAAAAAGATATGTATATTTTCTTTAATTAAATCTGATAAGTATAAAAATAATTGCAAGAAGTACAGTCGACTCCTAACTTTCATAATTAAGATAAAAGGTTGAACGCGATCAAAACGATTAACAAGTCATTAGCAATTGGTGCGATAAAATCATAAGTCTACCAATATATATAACCTTGTCTGTACCTACGTCACCTGTGTAGGAACTAATAATAATAACCTTCTAAATATAAATTTCCACACCGACGTGTCCTGTGCCGTAGGAGCTACAAATATTAACGAGGATAAATGACCAAACGTCCAAAATTTATATCCACACTCCCGATATCTCCCGGCTGGGAATTGAGTTCTCCATCCGGTGCGGAAAAAGCCGATGAGGTGAGAGCTGTAGTAAACGGTATATTTTAAAACATACATTTAAATGTCAAGTACAAAAAGTATAATCGAATTTTGGTGGGTGTGTGCTAATGATGGAATTCCATAAGTGTTGCGGTACTTCGGTTTTAGCAGTCCTAAAAGGTTCTAGTTCTATCCCAGCTAACGTCGGACAATTTAGTCTACATTGTTCAAGTACTCGAACAATACTACATATATGAACTGAACGACCGATTGGAATTTACTAAAGCTTATTTATTTTGCCACACAATTACAACAATGAAACACTTCACTTTACTTCCCTGGCGTCATTTGTTTTTTTTTTGGCAATTATTATTCTTCTGTCACTCAGATGGTAGACGTTTTAAGAAAAGCTACACGAAACTTAGTTACATGACAAATACTGTATATGGATACTGAACAATACGACCTGAATTTATATGGATTTCAATGTAATTATCTTGATAATAACTAATATTAATTAGTATTGTAATGACAAACAATACTACTGTTACATACATATTGTTTCTCACCTACGTCCCACAAAGATATAAATATAGATGTATGGGCATATAGATGTGTACCTATAAATATCAATCAGCTAAAGTCGTGACAAAGTTATTTCGTTGTATCATGGTTTAACTGAAAGAAGAAGAACTTTCAGTAAAGCCTGTGTCATGGCCTTTCTTGTGTATCAGAAGTATTCTTGTTCTAACATTCTTCTCTACCTGGGCCAACTGACACTAATAGCCCTATAACTATAAAGTTATTTGAGTTTGTTCGCAGATGTCATTTAGTACCTAAATGTGCCCAGAGCTGATGATGCCCTGAGCTGAGCAGATTTTCTGCACATAAATCTGCAAAAAACATTTTCGGTTGTCAGAACTCAACCCTATCCTCATTGTGTCCAAATAATCTCTACATTTTACTACTCAGACTACTCAGACATTATCTAACAAATTAATGAATAAATTGTTGTTTGGCTTGTTTTTCTTACAAGCTATACAAAGAGTAAAATTACTTAATGTGTTTCAATGTGTACTGAAAGGTACATTGAGCAAAGAAAATATTTATAACAACTAGTCTAATCGGCCTTTTGTCCTCAATAACAGTTTTCTCTATATGAAGTAAGGTTTAGATTTATGAATTAGATATGGATTATTTAAATATTTAACTAAAACGTGTGAATTGAGTTACACATTTAAGCCTCTTTTATAGATTTATTGGAAATGTTACCACAATCTTACAATGCAATGCGATGCAATCTCGAAGCACGACGCGAAATTCTTTCCGAAGGTATTAAGAACGAGAATAAAATGGCAGGAACATAACCAATTATTATTTAATCAATAAATAGCGGTACTAGTCAACCTTTGTATGGAAATGTAGAGCAAGAAAATGAAAATAAAAAATAAAGCGAGTAAAGTAAGTGGGACATCAAAGTCGAGGGGCATTCATTTATATAATCGATTTCCAAAGAGGTATCATTGATAGTCAATTAGCTAGCAGCGCGTTCAGAGCCGACTTCACTTTGAAGAAGAAAGGGTCGGAACCCAAAGGCATTTGAAGCAGGCTGACTTGGTGGTTCATTGCTCTGCTATCTGTGGTTGTAGGTTCCATTTGCACTCATTACAAATATTTTGCAGATAACCACTGTTCTAAGTTTAAGATTATTTCGGTGTTAATATATTTTTGAATTTCTGAATACAGTTTATCGGTGGTTTTGCAACCTTAACACACAAGCTGTGTAATTGTCTGTCTAATCAGATGATTAAGGGAATTTATACCAAGGTATTTAAACATTACACCAAAATAGCTTTATACTCGAGTATAGTGTTCCACTATTCAGTTCTCCTGAAACCAGCGCGAATTAATATTAAATGATTTAATTGAAAATATTTACCTACTGCGCCTGTTATACAAATACACTGTACATTCTCTTTTAATACTGTTTCATAATTTTAAACTTTTTCAATAAGAAACACCTGTTATTCTACGGTTATTATGATTTCTAAATTGAGAAAATATTCTTGATTAACTTGTAAAGGAAATCGAAGATTCCCGTCTCATTTCCGGTTCCGGAGCAGAGGGAAATGCCAACAGGTGTTCCATTTGCGAGCAGCCTGTATAATGATTATTATTTAACATATTATCTGAGTAGATGGTACACCGCTTTACTACTGAACTCCATATTGAAATTACTGCTTTTTGGGTGCGAGGTGAGTTGCACGCTTAAGATTAGGGCTAAACACTGTCTTAGATTTTGCGTAGATTATTGCATAATATCGTAACATTACATAGAAAAATTATTACATCATATAATGTTGAATATAATATTAATTCGACATACGGCAATTTATCCACTGTAACAGTGTCTATGTTATGGTAACCAGTCGTAAACTACATTTATATTTAATTATAAAGTATAAAACATTTTTTTATATATATATTTTTACACCCAGACAGCAGCTGTCAGGTCAACCACTACACCATCGGCCAGTCATATCATATATCATCAACCCTCCCATCGCTCCCCTGCTAGACACGGGTCTCCTCTCGGGAACAAAAGGATTAAGGTCACAGCCTACCGTACTGACTGAGTGCGGTCTGGCAGACTTTCCAATCCTTTTGAAATCATTTTATTCATCATCAACTTATTGAACGGTCCACGTTTATGCGTTCCATATAAATACTTTAACGCTATCAAATGCTATTTTGATATTAAAATCATAACTTAAAATCATTCATAATTAGGAAATACATATATCTACTTGGCGGCTATAATCCGACTTATTACAAAAGACTATTGAACAAAGAAATCATAAATTGTGTCGATGGTTTTCAATTGAGTAGTATAACTCGATAACCCTACAGACGAACTATTAACACGTTCAGAAAAGGCATTAGAATTTCAAGATAAGAAATGACTTTATAACTTGCTTGTTTTTGAACGATTGCAGCAAATAATAATAGTTGATATTGGATATTATATTGGAGTTGATAATGTTTTGTGGATGTGTTTTTATATATGTTCCACGTAAGCGGAGAGGCCAGAGCTGAGATGACCCGGTAAAATAATAATCCAGTGTGAATAAAGTAAATGTAAATATTCGTAATAAATATTTTGTAATTTGTATAATATGATAATTTTAGTTTTGTTTTTAATTTTTTTTTATATTTGTATGCCCACAAAGGGTTAAATACGGCGATCTTATATTTTTTCGAAACCCTTTTACCACCCATATTTGTATATTATAAATAAATTATTAAGATTTTTGAGAGGGTGTTTATAAATAGATGTACTTCGGAAAATAATTTTATTTTTTCTATCAGTACTTATTTTCTTATCATCTCTACACACTGACATCCCAAGCCAAACGACTGTTGAAACACACACATATGTACATAAAAATATAGATAGATTTATAAATATTTATGTAATCTTAGAACCAGGACAAATTCTTCTGCAAATCACACAAGTATTTGTCCTAGATAAGAATCGAACCGGCGACCTTTAGTCGGGCGCCAACAAAGGCCAGTCAAAATAATAAAAAGTTATCTCTTAAAACAACTTGCCACTATGAGTAATTAAAATGTAAAAAACATCATTGAATAGTACACATCAGTTCTTATTCGGGCATCTTGGCATTCAATTATTATTTTTACCCTTGCTTAGTCAGATATAATTATTTACAACAATTACATTATTTTCCATATTAATAAATATTTACGAAAAATTAAAACTATTAACCGCAGATATAATTATGTATCACAAACATAATTATTTATGACACGTGTCGATTCGAATATCAAGGCAGAGAGTACCGATTCGGTTGTGCTTATAATTATTATCAGAGAGATCCTTTCAAGCCTCCCCTTCGTCCCTTGGATGTTGCCCTGAGCAATACCACCGCTACATACATTTCTACCGCAACTGGTACTAAAACAGTTAAAGTTTCAGTCTGCATTATCGTCAGTGTCTGGTGACTGTCCCATGTGGTTTCGTGCTTCAACCAATTTATACTGGAGAAGCGTTTTCTCACATGTTTCAGGATTTTTCCACTTGCAGAGATAACACCAAGCCCAGCAAAGGGACGGTAATGGATTACAATAAAGTATGTATTTTTTTCGTTTCGTTTAGGTTCGTTACTCGGTGACATAATGAAATCGGTACTTGCTAAATACCCGAAGCACATCGTAGCAGTGCCCGAGTTGCCACGTGGCCGCGTGACCGCGGGGCCCTTGGACACATCAGTCGGAAAGTTACTAAAGTCTGTTTTTAAAACGCAGCTCGAATTTACTATCAATGTTGAGATAAATTTTCTAACAGAACCTAATGGCTGTGACCTAATTGGTGTTTTTTTTAGTAAAATTAACATTATAAGCAAAACCACCTGCTAAGCAGTAGGTAATATTAGCTGCATTCTGATCAACAAAATACATGTTTTGGTTTTAATACAAGTAACACATTTAAGATATCGGATACATATAAAGATTGATTTCTATTCGAAGCTGTTTATCTTATATCTATAGCCAATAGGCGTGAAGCAAAATCATCATTAATTATTTTAAAATATCACTATTGAACACGTGTGAATTATAACAATGCAAAGATATATGTTCGTAAATCGCGACGCTGGCTTAGTACGGTTTGGTAGGGTCTAGGCAGGGTGTAACTATAGGATTCTTGTAGTACTGGACCAGAATTAAAACGACGATATCCCTTCGATGTCTTGAGAGGCGATTAAGAAGGGGTTCTGGAGTTGCGAGCAGTAAGAGACTAGAGCTCCCTTGTCACTGGCAACAGCCCACGCCATGTGTGGCCTTATACCATCGGAAAGTAGGTGAGAAAGCTGTCTCTGCCGAAAAGAACCCCAGAGAGGTGCTGCGCTTGGAGTATTGCGGTTTGTTGTGTGGTACAAATCCTACATAACCTAGTATCTCTGCCAGCCTACTAAAAGGTACTTACAAAGCGTTCTCGCCCATCAACGAAAAAGGGTCTAACCTATTCATCTAAACTAAACATAACATCAGGCCCACCTCGCTACTGTACTGAGCAGTTTGCGTAACGGTGTTTCTGATCATGCACACCTGCCGCTTGCCGATAGCAATGCTAGCGGTGATACTGCTCCAAATGATACTCTTGTCTCTCGGAGCAATTGTGCCAAATAGCAGAAGATGTGAAATGAAGTGAAAATGTATGAAATTTACAGAGTTACTTACAAATTTATTACATTAATATGAGTAAGTTAAGGCAATCCGCATGCCTTCAATTGTCCTGTAATATAAGCTGTTCAACACAAAAACTCAAATTAAATATCTACGAGTACCGTACTGTACATGTACCCTAAAATAAATTCGCAGCGCCGAGAATTGTGAATAATGCGACCAAGGTTTGCTTAATATTTGAGAGGGCTGTGGGCGGCCATTCGTTCCGCTACAAGCTGAGCTCGTTAAAGAATCATGTTGGCTCCCAAAACGGACAATTTAAGCCAATTTTACGTGGGCTATACTGAAACAATGTTAGACAAAGTATTTCTAAATGAATTGAATCCACATGATATTTATATTAGATAGCATCAACTTGTTCACATGTTTCCTCCTCGTTCGCACACAACGTTAAAACCATTTAATTGAATTCATGATGACAATTGCCCGCGCGCTTTCACCGGTGATTTGTGGGTATGTTGAAAGCCGATAGCCCGGGTTCGTGGGTTCGATTACCATTCAAGACAAATATATACATGAGTATTCGTTGTGTCTGGATGTAAAATTATCTTTAAAATATAATATATATTTATCAGCTTTAAAAATGTATATATTATATACTGACTTCAATTTAATTACTATAAAGATAAAGCCTTAGTAATAACAACGTAATAAGTACTTGTAAAGCCTAAATATATATTTATAGTGTGATGTAAAAAGAACTGTGTAACAAAGAACACGAGTAAATAACGAAAAACAAGTTGTCACTCGCATGTCTTTTGGAACAACACAATTGAAAGTCGGCGACACGAGCCCACCAATCGCGGCGTCGCTTTTAATACGCCACGGATTCTCGAAGAACTTCTGATGCGGGAATCAAAGGGCCTGTCGCAAGGAATGTGTGAAGAATGATACGATTGAAACTTCGTTTAATGTAGCTCTTGTATTTCTCCATATATTATAAATATTTTTATATTGTACACTGACACGCATTTTTCCATTGATGGATTCGCGTCAAGTCTCAGAATAGGAGTTGACGATATGGCATCACGCTAGTTTGGTTGAGAAAATAAACTAATATATACTTAGAAAAGAGTCCGAGAGCAAGAGATATGATGAAATATCGCTACGTCAGGAACTGGCAGTATATTCTGCCTAATTTGCAACAAAATATTTATAAAATATAAGTCATTTAACAACCACTAACTCATGTATTGTGCACAAACGAACATCATCAGGGTAAGTAGAGTCCACGACGGGTCGCCGTCGCGGCGCCAACTTTTAAGTGTCGGCCTTCACTACAATGTAGAGCTGAAATTCTCACTGAAAAGATTGTAAATCAATGACCTGACCGACAAAGGTGGAACTGAGATGCCATTTTATAATTATGTTCAAGGTCAGGCTTATTGGACTTCAAACTAATATGACAAATACAGTTATATGTATATGTATAATTTTCTTAGAAATTTTGGAAGTGAACTGTACTTGTACCTGATTTTAAAGAAAAGCGCATTTCACATTAACACCCAGTTGAAACTTTAAATGAAATGGAAGAAGATAGTAGGTACACGTAATGCACGCGCGGGTATTACAAAAGCCCCGCAGAGCTTTTTACTTGCACATCTGTGAGCTTCTTACTCACGTGTACATCTGGTATTTCGCCGTGTATTCTCACTTCTCATTTATTTATTTAGACTCCATTTGTTTATTTATCCTTACAGTGGGGGTGCAAGGGGTACATAGTACAAGTTTAATAGAAAATGGAATTACTCCGTATGCTAGTTTAATTTATTCTTAATTTGGGATCAGACAGGCGCGTGTGAATGGACCGAAATATTTCTAGTATTCTTTAAAAAATAACATTAATAACTCGGTTTTATTCGTTAAAATCGAATTCGTTAATACGTACAAAAATTCTTTGAAATTAATGAAACTTATTAATAATATTCAATCTAAGGCTCAACTTAGAATTCAGATTTAGATCAAGTCAAGAAAGAATTAAAATAAAATATTAAGGATGGTATGGAATTAATATAATGTTCCCGGTAACAATAGTGTTAGGCGTCAATCAATATAACAAAATGAAAGTACGTAGTTAAGTGACCCATACGAAATGTACCTCCATACTACAAAATGTACCTACTCGTACTTACTTCTAAATACAATAGTTCTATGCATAACCAGAAATGAAATAAAGTCACACGCACTAAAATTCCTTGCTATTTACTAAGATTAAATATACATAGCAATAAATTGGCAAAATCATCAAGTCGCGATATATTGTTAGCGACGTGCGAGTAAATATCTCACAAGGTCTACGTGTATAAACAAACTGCAGGCGGGAATGATATTTAATATTTAAGAACGTGACCAATCGATTATCGCCAATAATCCACGTACAAGCTAAATTGTACACTTCGCTGGATTTTCACGAAATGTCCAATGTCCAATGTCCAATGTCCAATGTCCAATGTCCAATGCCTTCGAATGCATCCAAAAGTACGGCTACACGGTGCGGTACATACGACGGTACACATTTATTCCAAATCGAGATTTCATTCGAGAAGAATAAAATTCTCTTTTGAAACTCTTATCCGCCAATCTGTAGTAAGCCGTTAGTGAAGTATGACCTTAAAGTCATCGGCGGAACTATAGACTGTGGCGTTTAACTCTTAGAACTTTATTATACTGAATTATGTATAAATAACTTGGGACAGCTCCATACACTGCCGTTTGATCCAAATTACACACACAGCGCAACGGGCCTGTTAATCTATAATGGTATTGAAGAACTGCATACTTTAGTTAGCCGAGCACACACGGGCCAAGTCAGTTGTGTACGCATAGTGCTTAGAGCTATTATGTGATCTACTGTCGGTAGGCAAACGTTGGTGGTACGCGGATCGTGATACAATCATCTTGACGCTGTTTGCTGTTTACTTTGGCGCTTGTGTTGTTTGGAAATACATATGTTATTTTAAAACGTGTTGCAATTGGATACATTATGCTGACACTACACTACCGCCCAAGCATGTAAATAATAATACCAAACATTGAATCAAATTGTTCAGTAAAGCAATTGAATCGATTAATTACTTCTATATGATTGTGACTCAATGAACGAACACTAGGATGAGTAAGTCGCGAAAATAGCTTAAACTACTTATAAATCTAATGTAAACAATCAAACAATTAAGCAATGACCCGAGTGTCATTGACGCTCATGGACGTTTGCAATATATAAAGAATCGCAAACACTATTCAGGTTTTAAGAAAGAGCTTTTTTAGCTCTTGTATAGTCGTTGTGTAAAGATAGCCAGACGAACGGTCACCTCGAAGTGCGGACGGAAATGTACCGCCAGCATTATCATTATTATTGGAATATCGATATTTGGATGTAGAATGCGCGGCTCGAAACGCTTTTGAGCGGTTATTTCGGATAACAGCAACCGTCTGTTATTTAAGTATGATTGTGTTCGGATTTGGAACGGACTGCGAGTGGTGAGGTAACAGCGCCGCGCCGAGCTCGTCCGTCTACGTACTGCTTGTATAACTATTGTAATCAGCACGTAGCTGCAACCGTGATCGAAATAGCCCGTTTCACTGAATGATTCGACAGCGCACAGCCTAATTACTTAAGCTAGAAACGTGAAATCTGGATAGTTGCTTAATGAAAGACATTAAAAAGGATTGTCAGAAACAGTAAGTAATAAAATATGGGACAAGAGTTTGTATAAAAGTTCGTCCTCTTTGAAGTTAGAACATTTCGATTTCCATTTGGGATATTTAGACAGATATTAACATGTTTTAATTGTTGTCACATTAGAATTCGCTAATGATGAATATTACTTTATAGGTTCAGAGCTAGAAATAGAAAGATCGAAATTGAATATCAAAATTTATCATTAAATTATTATTGCTTTACAATATGTTTAATATAATAGCGAAACAATAAAATAGCGAAATAAGAATAAAATAATGAAATAAATTATATCTTTTAGATTTGCGTGTTAGCCTGTCCCTCCGGCCCTAACGGCTGTTAGTGTCACAGACAATATTATTAATATTTAGGCTCCTTTAACCATCCTCCGGACAAATTTGACAGGAACATAATAAAATGCTCTAGGTCTTCCTTTGTTAGTTTGCATACAATAAATATCGCTGGTCACTCCGCCCGTTGGAGCACACTGTGCTCAGGACACTGCGGACGCTGTGATGGATGTCCTCACATTTGTTTATTTACAGTTTATGTTTCTCGCGAATTTATGTTTACGACCTTGCGTTCGAAATAATGTACTTTTACAACTTGGTAGAGCAATTGAACCTTTCGCGCTCCACAGCAGTTCTGAAGGCTGAAGGCGGAAGGTGCTTAACATTTTAACACCACTGAAAATATTTAAGCTGTTATTTCTGTTACCTTTTTATCGTTTAGACTAGAGCCTTTCAAATTATGAAAAAGTCCAACATAATTAGGCCTTAAGGTTAATTGAAACAATTTCCTGTTTTCCAAAATTATCACCATTAAATAGTTTTTGTTAAAATAACAAATAACTTATACATACTATCTGATATTTTATGCCATGTAGAGATGAAATTTAAGGATAAATAAAATAAACAAATAACCATCACGCCAGGTCCCTAGCGGGCTAGGCAGAGAGCACGGAGTGCCAAACGTCTCTGTCCTTATCAACCTGCCGTGCTTCGTCTACATTCATCAGTATCTTCATGCATACACGCCGATTTCAGAGGCTCATGACTCCCCCATCAGCTAGTGCTCGACCTATTAGGTCGAAATAGGAGAGCCTTGGCCTCCCACGACACCTACGTCCATCAACATTCGCGTTGTATATCTTGTTTGTCATTCTTTCATCATCCATTGAAGGATAATCTGGCAGTTTTATAATATTAACGTTATCTAAGTTGACGTGTACATTTTAAAGTAGCGCAACTGTAGTGTAACAGTTTTAAATAAGAAGCTTTTAAGTCGTCAGTGAAGCAGAGTACCGTTTCATGATATATTAAAGTTACGTTGCAGCCGTCATCTCATGTGACACACCAACTCATAGATTGACACATTCACTAGAAATTCAATGGGTTACTAAAATACAGAGTATCGCTGATCGGGGCTCTCGTTGCGAGCGCTCTACATTGACTTTGACAGGCACTGTTTGTAACTCGAGAATATTTAGTTTCGCTATGTTACCATTCTGTTGGAATATTTCGGCTTCCCATGAGTTATTGAGAGCGACAGTTTTATGACATTAATTTCTTATATTTGATGACTATACACGAGAATGATAGAAAAGAAAATAATAGCAAGCACGCGGAGGTCAATGTCCTCTATGGCATCACATCGTGTGGCGACGGTATCCACCGAAAGCAGCCCGGTCACTAATAAAAACTCCAAAACCTAATTTGAATACGTACATTCTAAACCAATTCGACAACCACCGACATCCGAATTCCACTCAGTGAGTACAATACAACTGAATCATTCTTACTGATTAACGACATTGAAATTACTTAATTTATTAATAAGGTTTACATTACGAAGGAGTACATTTTACGTGTGTTGGCGAATCTTCTTAACAGGACAATTAAAATAACAAAGATCGATTGGAGATAAAGAAAATGGTCATTTTAAAATAAGCGTGATGTTTGTGTGTGTACGTTGTGTGTAACCCTGAAGATCCAATAAGAAACCAATGTTACGGATATAAGAAATAGTTGGTGATAACATTTCAATTCCCATTTCAACGCAATCGCTTCTACGACCTATATTCCAGTTCTCTACACTTGATTGAATGCAAACCGTTTACCAATATCTCGTCCTGTATCTGTAAAGGGATGCGCAACGAATCAGTGCAAACTATACTTGGTTGCTTCAAATGAAAGAGGCTTCTCAATTCCTATCTATCATATATAACGTCCAAACGCCCAGAGGTATACAAATCTTA
>DVPR01001104.1:0-11620 GCA_018239345.1 Oxynetra stangelandi | reverse complement strand
CTTCTGAACAGAACATATTATTTTTGGAAATTTATAAGCCTTCTTAAGAGCTAACATTACCACGGTTTAATATGGGTTATGTAGTACAGGAACTTATTCATACACATTTGGGACTAGTCACCTGTTTCACGTCTGAATTCGACCGTCACTTAACAAGATTCACCGCATTAGACATAAGTATAGACGAATAAAACTCTGAGATTCCAATCTATTTAAAATAATAAAACAGAAATTAATTAAAACCCCTATTGCAAAAGATTGGTTATGGAATTTCTACTGTCAAAAAATATACTGAAAATTCGAAATATCCATTCATTATATTATTCAACGTTCGTCAATTAACATTAATATTTTCATGCTAACGCGGGCGAAACTCGAAAATGGGTCTTTAAGTTAAAATGGTTTATTACCCCAAATCCATTGTTGGGGCCCGGTGCTGTGACAGCGGGGGCCATTTTTCTTCCTGACGCCATTGACGTTAACACAACGTTCAGCGGTTTTCTTAAAAAATAAGGTACTTTACGGTTATCATTTTAGTTATTTCTAACGTTCAAGTACAATGTGTATGATCTATATATGGGATTTAACGGAAAACAGGGGTATAATTACGAGTGCGGTATCGTACCAATATTCTAAACATGCGAAGCTATTCATTAGACTGGACACTAACATAGTGATAGTTAAGAAATGCACTTAAAAAAAGGAGCTAATCCTATGACATTTTATATTAATGCCTTTTTAGTATGCTCTTAATTGTGGTTAAATTAATGATATACGAATATATTGTTTCAATGTGAGCTAAATATTCCCGCGGTAATTTATTAATGACTCTACAAAACGTAATTAATACGTTTGGCGCGTAATATTAAATCTTCTTGTACTGTAATTAGCGCATACACTATATTAATGTTATCGCTGCAACTAGTTTAAAAAATATTAAAAACTTAATTGACGTATAATATAAATTCTTTTATACATTTTGTTAAATTTATGACGTCTATCACAATCTTTCATCTACCTAAGTGTTCAGTGGCAAAGAATGTCACTAGGCATTAAGAGTGCACCCATTATAAATTAACAAAAAAGGGCAAATAAACAAATAAATACATATTTTATTGTTCAATTCAAATAAAAAAGTCTAGGTTTTTCAGGCATTCGAAGCGTTAGTCTTCTATTCATACGCGACACACTTTATTTGTTTATTACTAAACTTTTTTAAATGTATTCCATATACAAAATGTACCTACGGGTATTTCGCCTCGGGAGTAAAGTTTGAGGCGGGTTCGCTTCGGTAAAAGTTTGTTGTGCCAAAAATTTTACGTACGTGTATTGAAAGGATACGACCCTTTTTACCCGTTTGGGGAAAAGCAATTTTCAAAGATACCTTACGCAATTTAATGTTATTTAACACGGGCAAGTTTAAGAGTGCTTAACGTCTATTTAATTTTGTACCTTTATGTGGACTTTGTACGCTATGTTATTTTATAGGTACATTATATCAAAAGTTCAATTGTTTAAAGTTAAACATTTGTTAAGGATGCCCAATTTACAGAACTATATTTATAATAAATTTGTTAAAAGATTTTTTACGCTGCTGTACTATACTAATCCAAAATATTAAAAAGTCTGTATGGTATTATATAGAATTAATAATTTTGCTGTACAAAAGAAATGTATCCTAAAAGTTTTCCCTCATTTGCCAATCGACCACCTTAGTCACCGTCGGCACTTATTATAAATCAGAGTACACGTTATTAGATTACGAATTTCATCTTTTTTATGATTAAATTAACAAATTTAATTCATAGTTGTAAACACTTTTTTGTCCAAACTCCAAGTCAGAAGCAAGGAACTAGTGAAATTAATCAGCCACTCTTCTCACACAGACCAGATTGTTCGAGCCCAACAATGTTTTATATAGGTTTTATTGCATCGATTAGGGTATCGCCAGATACGGTATACATCTTTAAAATATTAAAAGTAAGTAAATGTAAAATAATTTGATAACATATACTATTATTAATTATTCTTAGCGGATATGCAGCGAAACCTTTGGGTACGACTGAACAGCGATTTGAAGTTTAATCTTTTTACACTCTTATTGTTTTTAATTTTGTTTTAGTTACATTTATAGAATAATTTATCAACATTTTTATAGATGTACATGAATCTAAATATATATAAATATCCAAAAGATGATTACTGCACAAGATTATTTCATGTTTATGTGACGTAATTTGATCATGTAATCTGGATTAAAATGTAGTGTGTACTATTTTCATACATTTAAACGTTAAAATTCTATCACGGTATCAACAGTTGTATAACATAATTATCGTTGGCTTCCTATACATAAACCTCCAAGCGGTTAGCGTACGTACTTTTTCCTTTACAATTCAAAAATACATTCCCGACGACACGTGAGAAGGGAAACGACCGTCGCTCAGTCGTGGCGCTCGACTTTAATCACGTTTGCAATTATTTTAGAAAGCTCGGCCCCGCACGGAGAAGAGTTCGCAACTTCGGCAGCGGTCGTCTCTTTGCCAGTGCAGTTCCGGAGGCTTCGATGCATGAAAGGAGCGAACTGTGCGCGGAGTCGCTCGGGGACGGTGTGGCTATTAAGAGTAACACAAACGTGTCCAATTCTATTTATATTAAGAACGGTAGACTGGACTCTCTTAGCATCGTAATGACTGTTAAAATAGAAACATACTAAACATAGTAATCATAGCAATGGTACTAACAAATCTGAATTCGGTGTCCGAATTTCCGTTCGCTACATTAAAAGTGATAATAGGTGATTGTTGATTAACAATTAATTTTATCAGTCGTATGATTTTTACGAGATTACGATTACTCTGTCGGTGCAGTGGTCAGTGAATCCGACTGCTGAGCTGTGGTCGTGGGTTCAATTCCCATCTAGAAGAAATATTTATGAAACAAGCACATGCGTTTTTCCGTGTAGTTGAATAAGTGTATACTGTAGTTTATTATCCGTCTGGTTATTATAGCATAGGCACTGCGTAGTTTGCCATCAGGCCGCCGTGTGTGGAGATGTCCCATGATTTTATTACGTATCATTACATAGTTACTTTTCTGTTCATATATAATAGATTCAAGCCACAGTAGTTATAATGCAGACCGTATAGTCGTTAGTTTCTGTAGTCGGGCGAACTTGTTCTGAGAGAGTTCTCAGAGACGCTCTTATAAAGCGTACTCATTGCGAGGTCTGTAAAGCTCCTTTGATATCGCAAATGCGAATGCAATGTAATTGGATTGCTGTGGTTCTAAAGTAAATAATGACACGGTACAACGAGTATCGGGATTTCTTTTCCAGTAACAGAGAAATAACTGACCGTGCGATCTGGTATATATTGACGTTATGTTAAACTATAAGAGTATAAACCAAGTTAGTGTTGTAATTAAGAGCGCGTTTATTCAAACGAATACATTATAAAAATTAATTATATATACATTAAACAATTGATATTGTCATTTAGCTAAACACTACAGTTTTGTGGCAGCAGTGTCTTATGGATATTTATAAAATGATAATGTTTCGTGCTGACTCGTTATTGAATACTTCATTGTGCTGAAGTCGCTGAATTAACTTGATACTATTTTCTTGGTACAACATAGCGTGGGATTGTTAGGGGCATGTATGTGTAAAATACGTGATCTCTATAAGTAATCTTTTATATGATCTATATTTTTAAATGTTATATAGTTAGATTCGTTATATTGTTGTTTTGTAGATGATCAATATTAGTCTTTGACCAATATAGTCTGTGGGTTTTAAGTTAATGTTATTCCAGCGTCGTTCTACAATATCTGAAAAACCAAAAAACTTGCATAGTCGTGAACACATTTCTTTAATACTAATGTAACATAGCAATATTTTTGTTTCAATGGTAGAAATTTAAATGCCAAATTTACGTCCCGCTTAAATCACATGTCTCGATCTGTTTTTGAGACACTATTGGTATATTATCTCGGACGATTCCTTGCTTTAAAGGTTTTGGTACACGTTTAACATTTTATAAGGTTCGCGGGTTTCATAATAAGATTCGACAAATATATTTTTCATTAAGTCGTGTCTCTATAAATAGTACCAATATTGGTCACTAACCCGTGTTCTTATAAACTGTCCTTGCATTGGTGCATGACATCGTGAATAAACTAGACAACAGATTATTGCAGGAGTAATTGTAGGCAAGTTGATCCACAAATGAGACGAAATATCAAATATCATTAATATGTACTAATCCATTCCGATCATTCTACGATACACTGGTCTACTATTAATAATGTCTTCATATTATATCTAACATTGTACGCTGAAGGTAAATTTATGCTTCCAAGAATCGATATTCTTCTTGCGTTGGCGGAGTCAGACGCGCTCTCACAGTTACCCGTGGAGCTTTGAGCGGCTGCTATGAGATGGGAGTTTGACGTAATCACATCGGGGATATTAATATTCACTTTTATTTCGATCACATTTGACGCAGTCCTCCTAGGCGTAAGTTGAAATCAATTTAAGCAGGATTAAAATTGTCTTATATTCAGAAAGCCTTGTTCCTAATTATACCTTCTATATCAAAATATCTAACAATTATTATCAAGCTAAGCGTTAAGTCGTGCTGTGTGTGATCATAATGTTTATTAGACAGACATATAGATATATTTATTGAACACCAATATAATATACTAAGACAACACAATATCGAAGAAATAGAGAGACGTATACAAAAGACGGTATTATCGCTAATAAGCAATTTCTGTACATATGATTATAATATAAATGGTAATAGCTTTTATTACTACAGAATTAATATTTCTCAATGTTCTCATAAAATTGATTCTTAATAATAGATATTTATTCGATTTATTACTTTTAGTAAAAATATGGTTTATTCTGGCAATAGGTTATATATAGGTATATAGGTTTTCTATTACACGTCCAAGTATTATGTATCCGTTTAAACTAACGCGACGCTGTAAGTCGTAATTTTGCTAATAGTGAGTGAGATAAATATACGATGACGCTATTTCATTACGAGTCGGCAGCAGTTCCTGGCAGTTCTGAGAGGATCTGTTTACAGAGCGCTCTCCGTATGCTTTTAAGACGCTCCTTTGAGCCAGTGATGGCAATGTAATTGGATTGATTTAACGTTACTGAGTACATATTAAAACAATTATCCATATTATGTTATATATGTATCTAGTATTTATTTGTATATTGCCTTTACGAATACAACATTTTAGTCGCTCAGTTAAAATAATCCTTAACTCAGGTTGATCCCAAGCAAATGTAATGATATAAATCGTTGATTAAAAAAAAGCTAATAATAAATGAATGTAATTTTATCTTCCTTCCTTACTTCCTAGAGTCCGTTGTTTGTCCAAGAAGCTAAACGTATACGGAGTAAAGTAATGGTTTCATCATAATATCGGTTTATGAAATTACGATTAGTTATATGTAGTGAATAAATATTACAATTCTAGAATATACGTTTAACATGATAAACGAACAATTCTGTTTTTATTATTTATAGATTTACCACGATTAGTATATGTTATAAGATACAATATTATACTAAAATATACCAATATTTTCTTTCGTTTTACCATTTATCTCACTACAACAAAATATAATTAGATATTTGTTATTCGGCTGAATTGTATGTAAGTAGGTATTCTGTATTTAGCCGAATATAATAAAAGTAGCCGAATATCGATTAATACCCGAATAATGTTGGTTAGTCTTATCATTTGTAATATTCGTTAGCAATTATGTAAAACAAATTGGCTAGAAAAATGCCACTTTAAGAAGAATTACGCGAAACTTCAAATGTTTATGATATTGATTGAGAATATCTTATCAGAATATTATTTATGTAATGTTCGCAAAGTTTATGTACATAGACAGTAGAACGTTTCTATTATAATTGGTTCTTAGAAAACCCGCTCAATTGGATTGTCGACGTTTATGAGTTGATAACAAGGCATATTGGAACTTTGTACCCGAGAGGCAGCACTTAGTAGGATCTGTATAGGACACCACCATTCCTAGCTGTCACACAAGTATAACAGAAGCATACGCTATTGTAATATTCGTGATACTAAATAAAAATGTATCTTCATAGTGCCTATGCTACATTAGGAACGTGTTCAGAAATATTTTCTTTTGTCTGAATATCATTCTTAATGTTATTTCCATAGGCTTTTATCAAACAACCTTAAAAATCATGTTGTGGACCTTTCAAAGAAATATTTACTCGATACAATAATGTTGTACAAAGTGATATGTCCACTAAAAGTAAGGTCAACGCCAACACGATCAAAGACAGTTTTTTGGTGGAGATTGTGTTGAAAATAATATCGAGAGTTGAAAGGCTGGTTGTTTTTAGCGACATTTTGGGTGATATTACGTAAGTTATATATTTACATACATATATGAACGTATACACTTTGCCAGGATATTCCCTTGTAGATAAATCCTATTTAAGTCTTATAAATTTCATCTTATTTTATACATACTCGTAGCTTGTCTATCTACATGATATTAAAAGTAATATTAGGTATAAGAAGTTATTTATTCATTTGCCTCTTATACTGCACAATAATATCTATAATAATAATTACAATATTAACGACTTTTAGGAAACAAATCAATAAATCTCATCTAAATTACTGATAATGATTTAGTAATATTTCATAGATCACTTTGAAATAACGACAATAAACCGAGATCTGTACCTAGTTTCATAAGTCGCAGACACGGTTCGCATCGACAGTAAAGTTGCTTTCAAGCCACTTCTCCAAACCAAGATGTATTTGTAATCGGTTTGTCTGTTCTTTATTCAGTAAAAACATAAACATAAAAAATAAACAACAAGAAAATTAAATTTGAGTTTATTCTCGTATATAACAAGATATTATTTTCGAGCAAATGGCAAAAAAATCATCAAACATTGAAGTTGCATGCACTTACGTGTACGATATCAGCCGCTGTTAATGGACGTTGGTGTAGTAGGGAAGTGTGGAGTTCAACAAGTCTGGACGACCACGGCAGCTCGGTAATTGAATTGCCTAGAAGCTTTTATGCAAACGGTTTCACTTTATTAACGATATGGACGTATGAGAGACTTGTATGGGATGGTATATAGTAGAGTTATTTAGAAATTTAGACATAATGTGGGCAGATATCGAATGGTTTTAGTTCATTTCCGACAACGACGCGTCTTCAAATTTCTTCGTGAAATATTCTGTACTTTACTGCTGTGTTCTTCCTTCTTTGTTATTTATGCCAGGGGCATGTATAGTATACATAAGCGATAAATAAATAAATATCATCGTTCAGCTTTGAAAAAACGTGAATTTTGAAATCATTGTTATACTATAATAAATTTCTCCTGTGAGTTTAGCTACAGTAAATTTGAGGGTAGACACAATTTATAGAACAAGTGAATGTTTTCACGGTTTACTGTTGGATAAACATTGTTTGTTTGGTTTTCATTTAATTTAGAACAGCGTATGAAGAACAATGGAACTAGCTCTGAATCGGGAGTCCTAAGCTAACAAACTAGGTAAATTATTATGCAAATTATTATTTATCTGAAAGCTTATTATTATTATTTAGCTAGGTAAATCATGACAGAATTTCATTTAATTGGCAAAACTTTGTGCCAGAAATGCGTTTCTACATCGAAACCTCCTTAGCAGAATGCGACAGAGTTGCAAACAGTTTGGGAAGAAGAATGTTTTATTAGCTATAAGTCTTTTAGATGCTTAGGCCAGTCTACCATGAAGTAAACAATCTCCGGTTACAGGGAAGACAATATTATTCGAGAATTAAGCCGTGCCTTCGTGCTGTTTTCTTTCTTTTTTTTCACTTATAAAGTGTCGTGCGCATTAATTAAAATAATAATAATAATATTTTTTTTCCAAAATTTCGTAATATTTTTAGGAAAAAAGAGGTTACCTTTTTTTACAGGTATCTGGTTACGATAGAACAGAATCTGTATACCTAGATGGCTGCGTGTGGACTAAGATAATTTGTTATTTAAGTTATTAGTTCTTGTTAGAATCTGTTGGTGCTTACTTAACATGACTCTGTGCGGTATGTTCTGAGAATTTAGTACAGAAACAGAACCGTCAAAAACTTAAAATGATAATATCTTCAGACATTCCAATACGTGGTCATCTGATCCCAAGTGTTATATTTATCTATCTTTTTGCACTCACACTCAGAACTAATACATATGATCATTACATTAATATTTTACTTGGGTGGGAATGGAACCCGTGACTGCAGATTCACTAATCACAGCGCCACCGGGTCAATCACTATCACCACTTCTCCTCCAGATGACAATAACTGCAATGGAAGGTCAAAATTTTATGGTAGTTGAATGCTATGAAAATATTTCTTTACCGACAAGACAATTAAAACCTACGTAACAACTTATCAAACTTCCCCCGAACGAGGTGAGGCTTAAATATATGATAGAATGAATTAATTTGATAGACAGACAATAAGAATTATTTTTTTAATTTCATCAAAATTTTTTTATATTGTATTTGAAGGTTAGCGTGAGTAGGTCTATGTCTTGTATAATTTCACAAGGGAATACTGCTACTTATGTAGATAATATTTATAGACAATGAAAGTTGTTTCCCAAAATTCTAAAGTTCCCAGCAACTGTACAATGTCAAAACTGATTTGTTACAGCGTAATTGTTCCTTTGATGTAACAATGGCTAACGACCTACGAACCCCACTTTAAGTATAAACATAACTATCCGATGATGTACAAACCGAAATGTACAAAAATTAACTAGTTGTACTCTGGACCAGAGTGGCATGAGGGGGGGGGGGGCGACCCGCTACTCCCCTCTATAAATGCCCACGTAGTTTTGCATTAGTTGCTGATACGTTTGAACCACACCTGACACTGTCTCAATGTCATCTTAGTTACGTATACCTGATTAAATTGCTTTCATTTGTCAGCCAAGTCTTAAAGAAGTCTTAGATAATACAATAGAATAATAAGCGATTGAAATGGAATGGTAAAAACGTTGTACCTACAACGTGATCAGCAAAAACACGTGGAAGCCTTTAATGTGAGGAAAAAAAAACAATTTAAAAAGCAATTAATTTTATTTTTAAACGCCAGAGCAAAATGTTGCAAGAAAATAAAACCTTTTGTTTCAGTCTGCTACTTTCAGTGAGTCTGTTGCGACAGCTCAAGCCTTGTAAAGGTTGTTTCAAGTATCACAACGGCGACGTAAATTTAGCCTTGTACCTAAGTACGAAAGTACCGAGAATATTGGAAAACCGTTCACTGTAAATAATGTGACAATGTTTTACTCTTTTTGCAGCCAACGCTAAAGTACCAGATCAATTTTGTAAATACAACTTGAGCACCTATGTACATACGAGTACGTATGCATATTATGTATGTATATGTTTGTTTTCTGCTATTTATTTTGTTTTCCTTTTTACATCTAAGACGAATTAATGGACAATCGATCGTTCAATTTTAAGGCATGACAAGAATTTGTGAAATGATTGCATTCGAATATATTATCTTCAGCGGGGAATATTTAAAAATCGTCTTAGTAATGAGAAGTCTTAGTCAGAATCATTTAAGCTAAATGAGGTGAATTTTTTTAAATAGCCTATGTTCATTATTTCCCTTGATATATTATTGTTCAAGTTATTACAGTATAATAACATCAGGACACCACAAATAATGTAACAAGAAGAATAAAACAAAACATGATAATTATAAAACAATAAACGTATAACATTTATATCAAATCCGGACTCACTGTTGTCTCTCAAGACGAATGCACGTTCAAACACATGTGCGTATTATTATCATTAAGCGAAGCAAAATTGAATGCATTCGATGCCAAACATTTTAGACTGTTTTGCACTCTACCAATGCGCAATGGAATATAGTTGTAAGTACCTTTTCCATCGACTCTCATATAATTCTTGTTGGTCATCGTTATGTTGTTGTTACACATTATCTATCAATCAAAATTATCAGATAACTATCCACCCATTTATTAACAGTAAGAGAGGAAAATAACTTGCTTCATCAACTTTATTGTATTAAAGCGAAATGTTCTACACTTTTCACCGTTTCTATTAAGCGGAGAGAAATTTCTCAGAATCTTTTACGTACTTTTTCTTTGCTCGCGCTCGTCGTCTTCACCATGAACATTAGCTTTTAAATGATTCAAATAAGAAATAAAAAGCATTCCGTTTTCCTCAGAAAAATATGATTGCGAAAGTTCTTTGAGAAGTTTCCTTTGAAGCAGTACCTACCTACTACGTTATTATGAAACGTTGAACATAATTGATATTACGAGTGTAAAGATTGTTTCGTTTATAAACGAAACGAGTCGAACGTTCCTTTTACTTGCAAAAAGTTAATATCTGTTTGTGAACCCATAATTATTTCAGTTCGTCCATTTGTAAATTGCGTTCTTTCTTTTATTTTATGTTAACCGAGTAGCAAACGGGCATGCAGCACTCACAAGTGGTTGCTGCAATCCATAGACAACTGGAACCGAGCTCGAACAGGACTGTAGGAGTAGGACCGTTAGTGTAAAGTAGTGGTGTTAGGTTAGGTTAATAGGAACTATAGCGGGTAAATATAAATAGGTGACAGGCCTTCAGGAATGCCACTGTACCTAACAGTGGTCCAATTACTAATGTTAGTATGTTTCGCTTCATATTTGTTCCGTTCTTGGCTGATAAAATGACTTGGTTTGGATAAAATTACTTTATTTATTTCTATTAAAATTGATGTATTTAACGCGTGAGCTCGACGTCTATGTCAGTATTCATATTAAAAAATGAACTTTAATAAATACATATGTCTCCTAATAGCCTCTGTTATACATTGATTACTGGTGTTGAGGGGAATTAAAAAAAAGGAATAATATTTGAGAATAAAATCTGGGGCAAGTATAATCATAATTCACCTATTTTTTATCATGATCAGCATCAGCAGCTGGTATTGTACGGCCGGACGTGTGCCTCATTTAGCGAACACCACGTCTCGTGTTGCCAGCTTGTCGCATATCATCTATGTACATATTCCTCGTGTATTATTTAAACAACCGCATAGTTTGAACTTTTCATATTATATGCGTTTACCGTTAAGTTCGGTATTTATTATTAATTTCATTAAAGTTATGTTCATTAAAGCTATGTTCATTTAATTTATGTGTATTTATGTAATACTTTTCGTTGAGGTAATGTTGTCAGTTTGATTTACGTTTATATTTTGTAGTTTAACATTTTCTTGTAAATTAGAACAAATTGTTTTATATGTGTGTCTATTGTAATGTATTTGTTTGTCGTCCACTACAATACTCAGTACCACTTTTATATTTATTACAAGAATGTGTACTGCATGAATATAGGATAAGTGCTATGAATTTATTATCTCATAACATATATTGATGATTCTTGTGTAATGAGCATACGTATTCTTTCTGTGTCTGGGTGTAAGGAAATTTTTATACAAGAATATAATAAATAAAAATAAATAAATAACCGTCACGCCAGGTCCCTGGCGGGGTAGGCAGAGAGCACG
>DVPR01001103.1:0-11622 GCA_018239345.1 Oxynetra stangelandi | reverse complement strand
AAATGTCGACACAGTCGTCACACAGTAAAATGAACGACGTACGCTGTCTATGTTGATTTTTACAAGAATAAATTAAGTATTGCTAAGATCATCAAGCTTTTCACTTGTACGAATCCCACATATATATATATATATAATTGAGATAGAGATAAAAAACCACTATAAAAAATAAAATACATATTATTTTAGTATTGTTTTTTATATAATTTTAATAATTTTTTTAAACGCGGACAATTTTTTTTTTGGAAGCTACCATGTCTGTTCGTCTATATTATAGTGTAGAATATAGAGTAGAATATTAATCACCTCATTGTAAGCAGGAATTAAAGTTTTCTTTATCAATTTGTGGATTACATCTGTCTTAAATTCGTATAGAGTCACGCATTTTCATTAAATATTTAACCAAAAAACCGTAAATGAGAATGTTTAAAAGGTGTCTGAGTGATGGCAGTACTCCAAGACTAGGGGAAATAGTGCTGCTATTAGGATATTCATTGGGGAGCGAAATTTACATAAACCGCTGTCCCCTGTTAGAAGTGAAGCGAAATGTATCCGATCAGCGTGTTTAATTCATCGCATATATGATTAAATATAAAAATAAAAATTATATGGACACTCGCATATTATTTATTTTTGTAACTTTTAAATCAATAAATGCTTTTAATAATACTTGAGTTTTTTCCTATTTATTTGAATTCAACCTACTTTGATTGTATTTTATTATGTGGCGTTTTGATCTTTTTTAGTTCAATATAATCTGTGAGCACTTTGGCATAAGTTTGTATCAATTCGCGGTGCGATGTTGCTCCGTCAAATGACGGTTTAATATTCAAATTCAAATCATTTATTTCATTATCAGGTATATACAATACGCTTAATGAATATATTAATAAGGCTGGGTATATCGGCTTTAAGTACCATTGAAGCTTGGGTACGGTAGACCGAAAGAAAAAAGCCAGCGGAAAAAAACTATCGGCACTCTTTTAAAATACAATTTAAGTATATTTGAAAAGTTAAAAAAAATCAGGATGGTTTCAGAAGGATAAAGAGCACACGAGACAGCTGATCGTATGTGACAATATCGATCCTCCGCCATCTGTTCACAATAAAACAGAAGTTTACTCATATCTTAAGGATGATAACGTAATATCAATGAAATGATATTACGGCCTTAAGCAATTAAACGTATATAACTATAAATTTTAAATGTTTTTTGTATACTTGGTTAGTGGTAGAACTTGTATACGGTTCAAATTCAAATTCAAATTGTTTTATTCTTTTTAAGATATAGACACTCAATGAAGGTCATGTCTATAGTAGCATTCGCCAGGGAAAGTACCAATGCTACAAGACTATTTCTGACGCGAAGCGGGTGTTATTATAACTGGTGTTTTGGTTTGAAGAAGAAGCGTGTACTAGAAGCGACCACCGCGGTCGTCATGACTGGCAAAACTTCTGTGTCCGGTCAAGAATAGGACAAATAGTTCTGTTCAAGGTCAGTTGCAGATGTCTTTGGGCGGCGACAGATACTTGTGGCCGCTGCATGCCTGAATGCTATTCTCTTCACAAAAAAAAATAACAAAAAAAAAATCCGACCGCTATGATTTGCACGGAGTTTTAATTTGGATGCATTCGTGCGCGTGAAGTATTTGTTCTGCCGAAGGGTCGTTAGGCCTAGTTTGTAATGTATGATATTGATCTATCACTCACTATATGTGCACATAAGAATGTTGGCTGGAGTGAGCTGGTTTTGACTAGCGGTGAATGCAGTGACAGTTTACATATTAGTTTCAGTTTGTTCTTTACTGTTCTTTGTGATTGATCGCATCATAACCTAAGCCACGAGAAGCCTATCGTTACATTAAGTTCGCCGCTTAGCAGACAATTTTGAATTTGATGCATTGCTAAGACTGGCAAATGAGACACGAGTTGTAAATAATTGTTCTCGAGCAAAGACATGTTTGAACGTTCTTTAGAACAATAAGCTGTTTTAGAGATTGGATATTAATCGTAGGTAGGTTTGCAAGACGCATTACTTTGGTTACTTTTTTGTCAACTTCTACATTTATTTAATATAATCAAAGCGTATAGAACAAATATTTAGAGATTATCGCGTGAACGAATGATTTTTGTTAGTTTAGATATGTTCCAAAAACCATAATAAAAAAATTATTTTCATTTTAAAATTTGAAAATATTAATTTTTAGTCGTGTATTTACAGGATGCATTTTAAAATAAATACAAATTTAAGTTAAATATTTCAAATGAACTCTAACCATTTATGAAATAAAATATGAAAAAAACCATGTAAATAACTATGGTTTGCTGTCATTCAAAAGATAATTGTATATCATTAGTATTTGAGTAAGATATACTTGTTTAAAGAAACGTCAAAGTTGTCATTACAATAACCATTTCTTAGAGCAAAATCGGAGTGCGAGAAATGTCAGCTAAATTTGAATTTCAGCATTTCTTTGGACAGTAGCATGATAATATGTATTTGGTGGACGGCGCGCGCATACTGTAAAGAATAACGATTAACACTTTAATAAAAGGAACGCCCAGAGATTTTTTTTCCTCTGGCCCTTTTTATTCTGGGTCTACCGTGTCTGTATGTAGGTAGGGCGTAAACCGTATTAAAACGGTACATAATTTACATTTATATCATTTTGACGTTTATTAAGTGACCGTATTTATATTATAAAGAAAAGAAAATTTCGAATTAGGATTTTATTTTATGTGGTTTTTGGCATATTCATCTGTTTTTTTTCTTTATTTAACAAACTTGTAAAAATATTTTTCGTTGCGGTATTCAAACTTCAAAAGGCATTGCGTTACGATATGATTTAATCTCACTTCCTGTTTCCGTCCGTATAATTTATGATCTAACTCTGGAAAATTCTTTAATGAACACCAGATATGCTTAATTGAGAGAGAAAATGATTTTCCTGAAAAGTTGAGCAGTACTGACTTTTTATTTTCGTCAAAACTTATCACTAGATTAAGGAAGTTTTATTATTATTTTCATTGTTCTCAGTTGCTAGATTACGATCATAACGATGATTTACGGCAAACCCCAGGCGTACACCAAAATAGAGTATATATATATATATATATATATATATATATATGTATTTAACAGACGGCTGATAAACTATATTTTATATACTCTTTTTTAATTTAAGGCTTAAGGTTTAATCCATCACATCAGTCACGTCGCAATGGCCCAACTTCATTTGCCATGGAAAATATAATGAATATTTTTAGGGTGAACAGGATTATTCGTGACGTTTAACTTTACCGTTAGAGCTAGTAATAATTAATCTTATTTGATCTATAATTTAATAGACATAATTATTCAATAAATGATACAAAATTATTAAGACTTGATTAATAATAAATGAAATCCAAGTCTAAAATAAATCGCTTACTGGAAGTCGTAGCCGACACAACGATAAGACGAATACTTTCGCTTTACGACGGTAATGTGATCACTGCGCTCATATTAATGCAGACGTACCTAGAGCCTTAAGTTAGAAAAATTCTTCTGATTGTCATAATGACTTTATATATAAATACAAATCGACATAGGATAGCTTACACCGTGATATATTAGCTGATATCGCTAGGTGTGTCACACAAATATAGGCTCTAAGTGCTAGTGATAGATTACAGTGCATGTAAAGTGAGTCTAGAACAAGACCGTGTATCCCCAGGTGTTTGCAGGCCATTGAGCTTGATGAGCTCAGATGACTACGTAGTTTAGTGATAAGCGAAGTGGGGAGCGATTTACATAATGGCAACTTGTGAGTCTACATTTAATGTTGAAGAACGTTACGTGTTTGCGATTATTGATGGCCGAATTAGTATATCAAAAATTGTTTAGCTGCTTCTAATAATTTTGGGTGACTTACACTATTAGAATTGCTTATAAGATATGGTTGTTTTTTTTAATTAGCTGTGCTTTAGGATGTTGGAACATTGGAAACTTAAATAGACAGACCCCCGTTGAATATTTATGTGTATGCAATTTTGGCCGGTCTGTTAAGAAAAGTCATAATAGTCATAATGGACATAACGCAGGAGACGTAGTAGTGCGTCCCGGTGTGATCCCTAAGCCCCTCTATGTAATGTATGGAAATGCTATAACAAGTTATGATCTTCTCGAAGAGGTTGGCGTTATTTGTAATGTTCCTTCTCACGCCACCCGAGTAATAAAGAACCAGTAATATGTGCCGGCAACTGATGTCACGAAGAAGTTCAAATGCAAATATATTTTCATTGCTACTCATAACTAAAAATATATCAATTTATATTGATATATGCGAGACTTATCAAGTGTTTATACTGTCTCGTAAATAATAAGAAATAAGTGCAACGTGATACAATAATGATAATGTTGATAATTTCATTCTTATTAATGATAATCACGTGGGAAACGGAGTGTTGTGGAATACCTTGAGAAAATCCTATATCCGGTAGTGAGATAACAAAGCCTGATGTTGTGATGATGATACCGTAGCCAATATATTAGCAGCATATTTCCTTACTCCTGTTTTCCATGGTAAGCACCAACTCTCGGATAAGCTGAGACCATGCTCCCGAGGCCCCAGTGTCTCAATAAGAATCGGCGCAAAAGTACAGTTTTCGCTGAGATTTAATATTGTATTAATACGAACAGTATATATTTTATAACTACGACTAGTAATATGTATTGTATATACATTAGCATTTATAAGTGTAGGGATCGTGGTTGGTAAATTTCTTAGCAATTTATATATTAATGTAATAATAAATGGGTGTGTTTCCTTAAATAGTTGTCAGTTTGGATATAACTTTAATATTTCGTAGGGGTCACGTCGTAAAGAACGGTTTTGTTTTCTCTATTCCCAAAATATCCCACTGTATCTGCACCCTAAGTGTCTTTATCAGCAAATGTCAGCCGTGTGCAGTGTCTGCGAGTGTCTCGGAAGCGGCTAGAGTTCTAGTGTTTGATTTGCTTTCAGCGCTGACGCTTATGTGCGTCTCGTATCAAATGTTTGTATCTCATAAAACGCGCGTGTCTAATAGATTTTCGGTAAAGTGGGTACATATTATAGATAATTGTATACGAATATTCCATGTTTAAATAACCGTCATACATATATCGCATTGAATACGACATTATTATGCCATTATAATAAATATCCGTTCGTCCAAAGATTTTTTGTAATATTTATAACAAAGTTTCGCTAATAACATTAAAATATACGAGTGAAACAATAAATGATTTACATATGTACGTCATATCTATACGCCTGTACCTATGTATGTAAATGTATTATAAGTATGTATACATTTAGTATCTGATGATCGTTATGTAGTTGCCTATAGCACATGTTCGTGTTAACCCCCCCGAGTTTTTTGCGAGAGATTGTCATTAAGTATACTAAAAGTGCCCTCGCATATTAGCTTACGGTGTGAATCATTATTATAACTCTTTATAGTGCAGCAAAAGTGTAACAGAACGATATACATTATTGGAAACAGAGAAATGCATACAATATGCGATCTTTTCGCTTGTCTACACAAACTTTGGATAGTAGTTAGGAGTACCTAGAAATAAACAGATGCGCCTTATGTACACAAAACTATTAATAGACAAAAATATATACAGGAAATATATAACAACAAATAAAACACGAAGCTAACGTACTAACGAAGCTAAAGCAAAAAATTTAATTTAAAAAAATTTGAGTTTTTTTTCTATTCTCTTCCACATGCATTCACACGACGTACTATTATAATCATACAGACCGAGGTAATGAGCACCAAGTCAAACTGAGAATGCAGACGCTAAGAGACGCTGTTTACATTGCTTATAGTTTTCGTTGGTTCTAATTAAAAAATCACCAACGAACAAACCGCCGCCCATTGCCGACTTTGGACAATGCTCAGTTGATTACGAGCCGGAGTGACTCCGCGAAACAAGTGACGCCAAGTCACCCCGTAAATTACTTTTAGTGACGTCATCATCCCCTCATCCCCCTGACCCATTTGCAACCCCCGTCACTAGCCTATTTACGGAAAACTGTAATTTATCACTGAAATTAAAAGCTGACTGTGGGCCAAATTATGGAAGTGATAGAAAAAAATACCGTCGCGTCTCATGATAAGGAAATTTTTCAGTTGTCTTATCTACCGCGAAATGTTTTACATTTATTTACAATATAGTAAACATGGTTTTAATAATTTTGTAAATCATTTATTGAGTATGATTATGACTATTAATTTACATATTCATAATTTTATAGCAGCACATAAAAACTGACTGTTTTCTAGCGCACTGAAAACACATAAAAATAATTTATTTAGAAAGTTTCACCACTAACTGTTTTCATAACTAGATTATGTGTATTAAGGCTGATTACAGAACAAATATATATGGGTTACAATATGTCATCAATATTGACCATTGTAAAATTATATTTCTTAGAAGTCACGTGTCTTTATGTCCCTTACTAATTTTAAATAGGACCGAAGTTTCAAATTATCAACCAGATGATGTATTTCGGAGTGCAGCATATCAATTCTGTCAAGTTCACGCACAAGCGCTGTACCGGGAAGTGCAGCGAAGGTGGTTTTCAAAATATATATATAAGAAATAAAATGGTCCGTCAAAATCAAATTGAAACTCCAAACAATATACGAAATGAAAATTCCGTTTCAAATATCCCTTGTACCTACCGAATAAAAGCTTATTTCATCATTATTTACATAGGCACACAAGACAAAAGCCGTTGGGCGAGAGAAGCTGCGGACAAAAGACAGTCTGTTATAAATCAGAACGAAACAAAACCGCCTCTGATCAAACAATGGAACTTTAACGAACATATTTAACTAGATAAACAGTGAATTAATTACTAACTGGAACGCCTCAGAATGATAATGAACGTAATCAAACTGTGTTCTGGAATGTGTGGGCTTTATTCCGCGATGTGCTTAATTTGATTGACAGCTAACGCGAAAACGTGTTTTATATAGATTTCTTATGAAATACTGAACGCGACACATTCCTAGAACAGATCTAGGAATGTGTCGGGTTTGTGTTATTAATTAGATTTGTGTTTTTCTAAAATATTGCTATACTTTTAAAAATATTAATCACAGTTTCAAAGAAAAGTTGCTTGGTTTTTGGTACAGATGATCGAACAAGAGAGATTTATTAGAAAATACTTAAAGATAAATTGTGAAATGATATTCAATATAAATGAGATACAATTGCCTGACTGACAAGACATTATATATTATAAATAGCATATAATGAATAATTTTATTAATACGGACTATGAATCGTAGACACAAAAATTATAAAAAATAATAATCTTAATCCATAATTATCTAGAAATTATATACCTTACAGACAAGTATTTTATTAGAACGGAAAATATTTTCAAATTGTCTTGTTAGTTCATGTCTCATTAGTTCATTCATTCATTCATTCATTCATTAGTTTCATAACTTTCCATATAACCGATACGATACGCATTTGTTCAACGACAAGTCGTCTATTAATAACGTTAGGTGTTTGCGGTAATCCGAAGCGAGGCTCGTTAAGCTATACGTCAGAGCAATTTAATTTTGACAATATTCTATTGAAATGTACACTTTGCTATTGTGTTCAAATTAATTGCTATCTTTTGAAATAATAATAATACCAAATTGCATTTTCAATAGGCATCGACCCAATGATCGCTCTCTTAGCGATAAGACCGTGTTTTGTGTGCTCAGTATTTAGTAATTGTCTTATTTTTGCTCTTGTGTGAACAGATAAGGTTAATAAATAAATAAAATGCACAGAAATTCAATTCTCAGAATGGTTTATTATTATTCAATTCACAATTAAGGTACTTCTGGTTGAGTATTCAATTCGGAAGTCTTGCTATGTCGAACCAGCACGCCGATGTTTGGACAGACACCATCATTCGCGTAGGCCAGTATCACTTTATACCTGGCAATGATTTTGACAGACTATTTTACATTTTTAATAACATTTTAATTTAAAATTAATTGTTATAGCTATTAAAATAAAATATCTTTATTCGTCAAGTTTAACCTCAAAATGTACTTTTTACTTTATGCACATTTTCTATTATAAAATACATAATAAAATTTCAACGTCAACCTGTACAATAAAGTTTCTTTGAAGATACGTTGATGTGTGCCCTTTAACCAGAGAGCAACAATAAAACAGATAATCCTATTTTAAGTAATGTAGGAAAAATTACACAACAAAATAAACGCTGAGATAAAAGTTGTTAAAAATCATTTGGAATAATAATATTGAACGCCTCACATTCAAAGCCTCGCAAAAGGGTTTCCAGTAACCTTGGCTCTATGAACCACACACATAAAGGTCAAATAGGTGAATGATTAAACACGAAACGTGATAAAATGTTCTCGCTATTAATAAATATCAAACGTAAAAATGTCTTAAGTTAGTATATTTCTTCATAAAATGCTTTGTCTACAAAATTCTTAGTATGGCAGATATTCTTATAAGTGAAATTAACGAATTATTGCCTTCATTGCCTATTGTGAATGAAATTTGTAAAGCGGCTGGAGAGAGTGACCAGGGTGTGGTAATGGGCAGCACTTTAACACGGTTAATTAGTCCAATATTATATATATAGGTATGCCTTACTTGCGAAAAAACACCACAGACAAGGGCGTCAATTAGACGTGTTGAAATGACATGGTATTTTGTGGTTGTTTATGGTGACCATAGCCTTGTTTGCAGGGTCATCAAAACCTTTTCACATTATCAATCCTTTTGTTATTCTAACGTTGGACCCGGGTCATGGAGACAAAATGCGGATTAATAGCCTTCACGCGCTTTGAAGAACGTTATGAAGAACTCTCAAGGTTTACCCCGTTTTCTTCGCTACTATAAAGAGTCACGTTTAGTTCCGAAAAACATCGCTTTATTATGAGATTTACGTACCAGGATTTGTATCCCAGACCTTCAGGGTTGGAGAGAGTATTCTGAATCACTAGGCTATCACTACTGAAAGCCACAACACGGACAGTTAAATTTAAATTTAAATTCAACTCATGATATTATTGTCCATATTTGTTTAATTTACATATAATCTTACGCATTACGCAGTGACCAATCCGGTATACGAGATGAGATGTAATATGTTATCTTTAATACAAACATAAAATAATTATTATAGATCGCTTTCGCAGCTCTGTGAAGTTTTAAAAAAATTATCATATTTATATCAAGCATAAGAAGTCGCTATTAATACCAATACTTTTTTATTTATTTTTACATAAGTAATGAGTACTTTGTTCCTTATAGTGCCTTATAGAAGTAGGTACCTGAGTAAAAGAGCACTAGGGACGAATATTAAAAGCTCCTACACTAAGCTTCACTGAGTCCTCAAAGGCTACTTTGATGAAATTCAATTTATCTGCGAAATACGTTTTTCCTGCGTAAAGGTGGGTACTGACTGGTAACATTTTTGTATTACCTTCAAAATTCCTATACAATATCTCGTCAGTAGAAATGCCAATGTTATCGTTTGTAAAGAAAGTAAAAGAGTAATAAATAATTGTTCAGATAATTAAGTTACAAAATAAACATTGCTTTGTGGCAGATGGCAACAATAACAAAATAACTCAACCAAAGATGTTTTAGTTTAGTTGCAAAAGTTAGTAAGTTTAGTTGAAATAACTTTGGCAGGAAATGTTGAAATGAGGTATGAGTTGTATGAGAACTCACCCTTAAAGGTTCCGAAGGGATATTTGAGTTATCGAGAACTACATACGACTGGGTTGGTCCGTTCGGTAATATTAAACCCTTTGTGGTATTTAACTAACATACATATGTGTACATGTTATTATTTTTGTTTATTTTTATCTATATATATAAAAGAAAGTCGTGTCAGTTACACTATTTATAACTCAAGAATGGCTGAACCGATTTGACTGAAAATTAATGGGGAATACCTTAGAACCAGGGGAAGGCCATAGGATATTTTTTATCATGGTCCCGTGGGACGTGACATAAAACGTGGTATAACAAAACGCAAATGACAGCTGAACGTAACGTTGTCAACGATTAAGTATGGCAGTGATGGACATTGAAAAAAAACATCGATGTTTTTTTCGATGTAATACATCGGAAAGTAACATTGATGTAACTTCGATATATCGAAGCCATACATCCATTATATTTTTTATAAACAGGACAAACGGTCGGTTCCGCTAGTACTTTAAACATTTTTATTATTACAAGATTTGTTTATATAATAAAAGCAGGAATTTATGGTAAATAAAAACAAGAAAAAGAGCTTAAATGGTGTTTTTATGGAATTATCTTTTCATTAACTTTTATCAATTAACTTTTCTTATCTGCCTATATATACTCGTATATAAATTATAATTATGACGTTTGTTAAACACATTAAAACTTGAGAAAGGTGGGACTTCTTTGGCAAATTTTTGATTTTGTATTATTTGTGGAAGTCCATGGGTGGTTTAAAAAGTGAGACAATATGGAAATATCCGTGGAAAATAATAATAATAGCAATTCAATTTTTCTATATAAAATGTCTACCTATCAAACATTTGACGATCATCCCATCTTTTACAATTATTTTTTTAATAAATAGTTTTAGGTCCTTGAATTGAAGTCGTTTATGGCCAATCCTCATTTATTTTCAATTCTTCATTTCTTATATCCTAATGAACATATACATAATAATAATAAGATCTTGGGACATTTCCACACACGGCCATCTGATTCCAAAGTAAGTACTTAGCAGTTTCTGTGTTATGGTAATCGATGGCTGATATAGTACATACATACTTAAAAATATATACTTAAATAAATATTTATTACACCCAAACGCGGAGCAAATACTTTTGCCCATCACACAAATATTTGTCCTGGGTGGGGATCGAACTCACGAACCCCGGTTCAGCGGTCAGGTTCGCTAACCACGGCACCAATGGGCCAGTCATATCCTATATGTAAATCTGTAAGATGTCTATGGTGAGATGGGTCCAGTTAAGTAAGGGGGACTTTACAAGGAGTTTACTTATGAAGTCTTGGAAGCGACTTCTTTTATTCAAATAAATAAGTAATTAAGATTCACAACTGGATCCGCTGAGTGGTGTTGCTGTCGGTATTATAATGATCTTCTAAGTCGTTGGGACGCTTTTAATTTTTTTTTGTATACGTTCGAACAGGTCCCTGTATGGTTATATTCATATCCGAAGCCGATAGGTGGCGCCGAACTCGGTCTCCAGGATCCGGCAGAGGTTTGATGTCTGAACATTTTTATTACCCATGTTAATAAGAACACTAACGCGAATATTTTGAACAGCTCTCTAAATGGTTTACATATACAGTAGGATCCGGTAGGTGGCCCTTTTTCTCCTCGTAGGATGACGTCCACGGGGTTCGCTGGTTACTATATATTTTAATATAAAAGTTTCCTCTATATTGAAGTGTGCAATAAAGTATATTGTATTATATTTTTTTTTTTTCTTTTTCTGTAAAGATGAGAAAGGGGATGCTTCGATGGTTCGGGCATCTAGAGAGAATGGATGATGAAAGGATGACGAAGA
>DVPR01001102.1:0-11623 GCA_018239345.1 Oxynetra stangelandi | reverse complement strand
ATTCCCTAACGGGATAGGCAGACAGCGATTGCGTGAATGACAATTATGGATTAGATGCAACGAAAGAATTTAGACTTCATTCAGCATTGTACCCTATTGTCTATAGATAAAGTTTCGTATGTAAAACTCCCACGTTGAGGGCATATGCATCGACCGCATACGTTTATCATCCCGAACGTGGGTGTAATGTTTCGAGTATTCACATATGTAGTCAGTGAAAGCAAACGTCCAACACCAGAGATGCACCGCTTTGTAGCGCCGACACTTGACACCTTGCCCTTCGTTACAGAACACGACCCGACCACTAAACACTGGGAAAAGTTCCCGTCCATTCTTTTGTATAAAGAACTGCATTGACAGCTTGCATACTTGCACTCGGAACTTTCCATTTTGTAAGCCGATTGTTATGTACCTACATATATGACAATGTCAATTTTCATCGTCTACCTTGTCAGTACTCTATGTTGTAAATATTTACTACAATTGGTAATTTTTTGTATATTACTTTATATCTACTGTATCATGTTTACATATAATACACGAATAAAAGCACGAAACAATCATAAGTGCAAAAATTAATTATTGCATAATTTAAAGATTCAAATCGAATTATTTATTATTCTCGAAATAGTTTTGGACTTTCTAAATTTTCAAAATAAAATCGAGTTGCGCTGAATAAATTGTATAGTCGTAAGAACAGTGAAGCGGAGTCCAATTATTTCGAAAGCATGTTCCGAAATATAAGCTCCGCGCTCTTCGAGTGGGCGCACTGGTTCTACGGGCGTATTCCGTCCAATCGATCACGCCGATGAGATGAACGTTTGAACTCTAAGTATCTTTGTGTGCGTCATCAATCACTTAACTCTTACTACGGCTTCTACAATACAACTTTCACGATTTCCGATACTTAGACATTTCCTAGAGCACAGTTCATTAATATCATTCGAAATGCCTAAACATTTATTACATATACATATAACACCCATTGAACCAAAAGGTTTTAAATAGTCATTGAAATATCAGCTTTCATAAACACGCGCCACTTGTATATGAAACCAAAAGCGTCATTTTGTAGTGCAAAATATGTTCAACATGCGTTAACTGTGAGACGGAAGGTATATCTAATATTTCCACATTCTATTGGGAACAAATACTAGTATACTTTCAAAGTACTCTAGTAAATATATACATATATGCATAAATAAATATTGCTTCAATAAAGTCCTATTATTATCTAATGAACTTTTGTAAAATATTTATTTTATGAAGTAATTAATATCAGCTGTCAGAATTCTTTTTAAAGAAAACAATAAACAAACGATACCTACAATTGCATATTTTCACAAGCAGTACCAAAAATTATTTGTCATTTAACTAACGGTAAAAGATATGATCAGTCGCTCGCAGACGCTATACAAAGTCCTGGGATGCAATTCGAACGATAAAGAAAACTATAAATGTAAAATGAAAAAGCAACAGAATATAACACAATAGATACATTTCATTCGCATTCATTGCGGTTCAACGCTTGAGGCTCGGCATTCAATCAGTGAGCGCAATATGCAAGAATATCAATCAAAGGAAATCGACTCAACTGGAATATCACGGTCAAGTTCAATAACCCACGAGCCCCCGTCTTGATTGACGACAGGCCTTTTTACGCTTTTTACACTATGGCACATTCTGTTGCTCTTGCTTTCTTTCCATATTTGTCCAATGCATACTTTAAATGTACGTAATATTTGTGTAATGCTCATTTAAGAACGCAATATTTGCTTTGTTCATTTAAAAATGTAGGTGAATGGATAACTGATATCATATCTCACTTTATGTCAGTACTCACAACCGATTAGATAATGTAACACTTCTTTGTGAAACGGGAAATTGTTGCGATTAACGTCAATTTTCCTGTTCTGTGTTTGTTCGTTTCAACATTTACTTAGTAATAGTACCACCCGAAAGACGGCTATGTCCATAAGCCATTTTTTATTGGTTGTCTAAAGGCGCTTACATACGTACCACAACTATAGCATACCAGTCGCAAATTTGCTTAAAGATTTTGCATTCCATGTGAACAGTGTAGACGAGAGCTACCGCTTCGCAGCCACAATGCAACCGCTAGCGCCACTGCGAACAAGCGTCGGCCACAACACATCTGCCTCAACGACACCATACGAAATTTGCCGCAGTATGGAATCGGTCTGTTGCGGCACACAATTGCCACAACGCAACCACAACTGAAGTTTATCTCGACGACACGTTTTTTAATTACCATAACGCAACTGCAACGGAAGTATGGACACGTAACCATTGCTTGCCCGATTTCTGTTGTTTCAATGTGACGTGTGAATAACTACTCACCGGTTAGTTTTATCTTTCTGAAATCCAACAACTTTTACACTCACACAACTTTGATAAAGTTACCAGCACAGCTTACGTTGATCCTTGCCCAAATATATTATAATCAGTAAACAGATAAAAGTTGAAACGCATCGCTCTTATCTCCAAGGATTTCATCCTATAGAGTTTTTATATTGCGGTCCCGCTTCATCTGACTACCTAAACACTATTTAACGTTTTTAAGATTGCGTGATAAATTATTTCCGTTTCTTAACACGAGACATAGTAGATGGAGCCGAATCATTATACATTGGTTTAAAGCGATATATATATGGGCTCTTGTTCTTCATCGTAGCTGTAAGTAATTCAAATTACCGCTTCATTCGGGTCACGTAGTCACCGTGACGTTAAAATCCTCCAAATAAGGTGCCGTAAAATTCTTTTGCTGTGTATTTTAAGGGGAACTTAAACTTTAAAACTTTGTCGTGACATGCGATTGGATTGTAGATTATTTTGAGGAGTTATTCACTTTGGCATTCCCATGTGTTTTTTCTACATCTTTAAAGTATGTTAGTACTGGCAGCGTCACACATAAAAATGCTCGGCAATGTTACCAATTATGAACGTGAATTTCATACTATACTTCATATCATACCGTATTTTAACGCTAAATCATTGAAGACACTTTTTTTACTGAACTGCAATAGAATGACTTCATCTTAGTAAGTCACGTTTTAGGTACAATGTGGACTATGGTAAGAATATCATTAATGCACTACCGAGTTAAGTTATCGAGAGTTTTATTACCATATTAGTATTTAAAATAAATGCACATACAGCGTAGTATATGCAAAAGGCATAACTTTTGTTACCTCTAAAAGAAAATAAAAAAAACATTTCTAGTTTCATGGCATAATATGGCAAACGTTGTCTGCCTTACCACTCTCATTGTAATAAGTGACTCGTGGCCAGAAGCGGAACGATAAGTGTTGATGATGGCGTTGATTCACCACATATTAACTTTCATAAAAGCAATTTTAATAAACATAAACGATTATTCGAAGTATTTACCTCGCGTTAGTGTGGAAAAATTTGGTGCATTAAAAAGATGCTTTCGTGCATTTGTGAGACGTGGTGCCGTACACGTATTAGACATTTCAAGTATGCAGTCAAACGTCAAACGTTACTAATATCGTAGAGTTCTGGTCTTAAAAGTTTTTACTTTGTGGAACCGATTCAGCGATCTGTCTTTGCGGTTTGTTAATGAAAAAATCATGCCAGTCAGTGACATTTGATAGTTGGTTATTATTTCTATTTAAGGATATGTGAACCGTATTTAATGGTCATTTTGTTGCATAAAAATGAAACCTATGTATAAAAGGCATTTAGCAGTGGATATTCGAAGTTCATTGTAGCAGACGTTAGTTTAGCGAATCCATTGTTAATCATCAGGTTAGAGCATTCATTATTAGAAATAACTTAAAGTTAACCGATTAGTAAATATTGGGCTCATCTAAATATGCCCGAAAACACCATCGGAATTTTCAACAACTTATAACCGATTCTCGTCGTGTTTCGATCCCATTATGTCATTACGACTCATTACGGCGCAGCGAGCGGCGTGCAGTCGTCGCGTCAGATCGTCTGAAAAAAGTTTCCAACGCTACATAACATAATGTATAACATTTATGCAATTATAATTGTTGCGAGTCACGATGACGATGCACTCAATCAATGTTTCAATCTTGTGCGGTTATCCGTTTAGAACACATGGCGTGCCTTAATGCATTGAAACGAGAAAATTCATATTGTAAATCTTACAGACATCTACGGTTTGGATGCGGTTTGAAAATCGAACGAGCGACGCCCAATTTATGTTAAATGTGGAAAATATATCACGTACGTAGACTGGGTGTTTGAATTAAATTCGGAATTAATAGAAGAAGTGTGTAACCAAATTTAAATGTAATTCAGTTGACAGTATTCGTTAAGGTGGCTGAAGACGCTGACACTGATTGATACACAGCCTTGGTTATAATAAGATTTGTTGTTCAAACAGGCTGAAATTGAGGTATTCAAATTTAAACGTCACTTATGTATGAAACATTATAACGTATTAAACACTACTATATGATCTAGAAGTTAGATCATAACTTTCTCAGTAAAATTCAAAGTTTATTATCGGTCTAGTGGTACCTATACTTTATTATACAGTAAAAACGATTCACTCACTAAATATGTATTTTAAACCGTATTTATTAGTGTTATCTACGATACTAAAATCGCTTAATCGTTTATTTAATTAACACGTTCTCAAAAATGCGGTGTACAACCTTCAAAGTGCTATGCCCTATTCGGGTGTGTTTCGTTCCGAAATCGAAACGGGTTCTTTCTTTTAGCTATTACCCAATGGTTACGAGGTACATACACTCGTTTTGTAGGTACAGTTAGCGTGTGGGCGCGCTGCATTCATGCGTCCACACTAGCCTCTTTCCAATACTCCCACGCATCTTATTGTAATACTCCTATATCTTCATTTTATTATTATTGTCTAACGTCACATCTCCGTTTGCCTTGTTTATACTAAAATTATGTTATATATTTTTTCTAGATAAAAAATTTTTCGAAAGTCGTAAAAATTCACAATTTATTTCAAAAGTAATAATCTAATAATTATAAAGAGGAAAACTTATTTCATCAGTATTGATGGCTTACAAACGATCACTCTAATATATTTATGGTTTTAAATATGTATTCAACACTTATAATTATCACAAGTTATTTCGAATCTATTTATACATTATTTTTAATTTAGTTTAGGTAGCAAAGTGCCTACGCTTCACTTGGTTTTTTATTACACGGAACTATGAATAACATTTTCTAATTACGTGTAATTTTAACAATTCGTCTTTTTTGTCGCTTTGAAGTGCACTAATTTTATAATTGGTACTACTCGTATATACAAAAATAAACTAAGGCACATGTCGACATAAACACCATTAAAACAACATGCTGTCCCGTATTGTTCTGTCGGAACAAAACACCCAGGGGTTTCCTCTCCCATGTCAAAGTTGATGAAACTACGACAGCCATTGTGTAAGCACGGACCTATGGCACTTTTCGGCCCTAAAACGCTAAATCACATGTCAAAGAAAATACCACACAACTTAACATGATTTGCAATAAACTGATATTAACAAGGTCCTGAAAAACAAATGATTTTTCACATACTATTGCTGTTGTTTTAAAATGAAAAAATAATAGATACAACCTAGGCAATTAATCAGTTTTTCATTAAAAAAAACAATTTTATGAATTTCTATTATGCTTTATTTCATTATCGATATATGCATTAATTATACTTTTTTAATGTGTTATTATTTACTTTCTAGCCATTCCATTGTTTTCTTTACGTATAATAAGATACATTAATACAGTTAATTGTTTCAAGTATTTCATGATATAGATGATATTTTTAGATTTTTATCTAGTAGGTACGTTGTATTTTACTGTCTGCAATAAAAGTTCATAAATGAAATATTTCCGCCATTGTTAAGGTAATATAAGAGATCCGTGTCCAGGTCAACTATTACGAGTTGTTACATACGCTATCAAGACACTCGTATCAAGTCTAAATTTAGAAACACGAGTTTATGAACCTTGAAATGTTTTTAACATTAAGATCTATTTAACATATAACTCTAATAGAGTGCCTCTTATCAGATCCAGTCTTCATAATAGATTTAATTTATATAATATAAACGTGATATTTAAAACATTATTCAATTCAATAGTCATTGTAGTGATGTTTGAAAAAAACATTCGAACAGAAATTATTCCAGCAATTCCTTGGATTTTGAAGTACAAAAATGTATGTTATCCGGAACCTTTCCTCGTATCGGGGCGAATAAATAAACCTAGATACCATTGAACTTCTACCCTAAATACGTGTTATTTCTTAGAATGATGATTTAGGGAATGTGAAAACACCGTGTATTATTCTGTAGATGTCGTAACAGACGATTAAGTATGAAGATATGGACATACATCAGTTCCAATTCACAATTTCTGTCCAATTATCATTTTCAACGATCAGAGTTAAGATTAGTCTGCCACGCTGGCTATAGTGGATGTTGGTTGAATTCATGCATATGAAAGAATATAGTATCTTGCAAAAGAACTCCAAAACAGGCAGGTTTTTTAAAACGCTACAGCTAGTGATATTATATCTTATAATATGTACAAATGGACATAACTTTCTAAGTTCCTAAGAGCGTGTAATGTGACTTAAACATGCAAGTGTGATGCCAAACTGAATCACAGCGCTTACGTTGTTTGGTTCAATAAGGTTCATTTATGTATTAATCTGATTGAGTATTCGTACTCTCAGCGATAGGCGTCGGTAGGAACAATGAAGTTTTTATTCCGTTAAGTCCTTTAACCATACCTTCTACGAGTAAATAACCCTCTCTTGGAGGGCAATTCATGGGGGATGTCTACATGCTAAAATAGAAAATATATGTACAGCAAAGCATTATATAAAAGATCAAATATAAAAAAAATATACATGACAAAAAAAACTTGTATTCATTAAACCATTCGGTAAATTTATTTTTCCATTAAATTCAATGGCTTTTTGGATTATCGTTTGTCACTTACTTGGATGGGAATTGTGTTACGAAGGTAAGTTATAATACAATTTTATATATCTGGCAGACAATGCAGAACTATTAATATTGAGAATCTTACAATTCATGGCTCAAACGGAAAGCCTGTTAATAATTTAACTTTTATTTTATATGTAACTAGTATATTCTATACTTCAAGCTGAACTCGTTATTAGCTGCCTAGTCACAAGAGTACGTATGTTGAAAAGGAGTTTATTTATAGGTAATGAACGAAAGATGTACGTTTCTGTATCAAATCCTTACTCAGTCCGTCTACGTTTTAAGGGTGTAAACATTTGATGCCCGTGTGAGGCCTCAACTTAACCAAAATAGCCGTTTCACTGCGCTTGAAGGTAATCAAACCGCGTGACACTACACGTGCTAGGTGTGAACTGATGTTAAACAAGCTTTCCCGCCCTTCATTATTTTATTTTTAGCTCATCACTGACGCACAATAATGAAAACGTCTTTATTCTCTCGTGCTCCGATGACGTTCCGGACATGAATAACTAATTACGTCTAATGTGTTATTGCTATCAATATGGAGTTGATGTTAATTTATTGTTTCGGACCACCCACGGTGAGAAAGTCATCATTATTATTACTGCGCTGTAATTCCGCGCGCCCGCTGCGTTCATTTTTTTTTTCATGCATACTCATTTTTCCCATATATGTACCAAAGATGCATTGCTTACATTTTTTTGTATTCATTGTCATTTCACTCGACCACAGTTAACGATGTCAATAACCTCCAAGACAGCTCAACATACTGCAAGTAAGGGTGAAATGAGTTGTTCAAGTTCGGTCGTTTTAATTTTAAATTAAATATTTAAATTATATGTGTCAGTTGAAACGTCTAGAAAAATCTTACCTCGCTCCATGCCACACTGCACCTAACTTATCCATTATGAATACATTTGCATACGAATGGTTTTAACCGTTAAGTGATGATGACGTGGTAATATTACCATAAGTTAGCATTTCAATTATTATGAATTAAATACAAGTTTGAGTTCTTTGAACTTCGTATGCAAACAATTGTATTGCGACATCTAACCTCATGATAAGACGCGCACAATTTGACAATAATTATTATTGTCGAATCGGGAACAGGTTTCGAGATAAGCTATATATTATATCTGCCAAATGAAATGATTGTTGAGACATACCGCTCGCAAAATGTAATATATTCTATAATGCAAAATATTCTATTGAATTCAATAATTTTCTGTCCTTTGCAAAATAATCGTATAACAATTTATGGATGGGTCTATAACATGAACTTTTCATCTCAATGCGATCGAACAAATGTGTGTATGTAGAAAGTAAAAAAAAAAATTTTTTTTCGAATGAAAACGGGATTTTATTCCTTAAGGTAAATAAAATGTTAAATATCTAATTAAAATAGAAAGTAAAATAGAAAGGTTCCAAAACGAACTTACGAGTAATGTATCGCGAATGTTCTTGTCGCATACAGTACTGCTCTAACAGTTTTCGTGTTTACTTACACTGTATGAATATTCATTGAGAGACGACTTGCTCATTTTTATTTCTGGAGCCCTTGAGGCGCCTCAAATGTTTCGGATATAGAAAACAGATATGCTTTGAGTGGCTCAAATCGTTGAATTAGTATACTGCAACTAGATGTGGCTTGGTGTCGTGGACGTGCCACACATTTTAATGGTACGCCCTTGATTAACAAATACTACTACATACATATATAACTTGCAGTAATCTATCAAGTAATAATGACATGGAAATTAAATTAACACGCTTGGTATCCCATTTTATATTACAATTATAGTCGTTTATATAGTAAGGATGAGAAAATAATTAAATTTTTGCCATTCACAAAAAAAACATACAAACAACGTCAAACAAAAACAAGTCTTTTAAGAAATGTATCGAATCTAAACCTTAGATTTGCTGATAATAAACAATCTGGTACTACGTAAGTGTATCTATTGACTTATTTGTGAGTATGAACACTTGAATGGTGACTTCAGTTGCCCCGACTGGCTCTCGGCTGAACGAGCGGCGCCCTAGGCGCTCACGTCCTGTCAAGCCAAACAGAATACACCCCGATATTAACTCACTTAGAACTAAATATTTTAGATTCTATCGATCTTATTATGACTTCATATATAATTGTACTTATACGTACTACATCTACTGGCGTGTAGAGAGAGCTTTGAACTAAAACTTTTTTTATGCAAACGTCACTTTGTTAATGAACCATATCGAGCTCAGTATCCAAATAAACGGACGGACGTACATGATAAATTGTTCTCTCTGGGGTTTTTGGGCTTTCGCGTCATGAAAAAGAAATGGCAAGGCGTCCTCTTGTTGAACATTTAATCTTTATGAAACATGGTCCCTCTGGTAGGTGCCTTAAAAGATGAAGACTCCAGTGCTCGTTAGCTTTTATCACAAATATGATAACTGACTAACCCACTGAAATTTGGTCTTGTTTACATTTAGAGCTATGTTGATGATTTTGATCCTAAAATCCTTATCGAAAGGTGATTCTTATAGTCATTTTAATCACCGTTGATCCGAACTAATGTATCTATTCTATATGTTTCTTGTATCATTCCCGGCAGTTATGGTTTGCATTCATAGCATTGTAGTATATTCTCCTATAGAAACTTACGGCACACTTATCTATAGAAACATTATTGCTTTTAAAGCATTTGACCTATACCTATATGATACATCTTGATACTTATTCATCAGTTAATAACACACGCCACCCTTACATTCAAGTGATCGTAAAGTGTATATGGCACATAGTAACAACTTCGTACCGTTCAACTGGACTCGCTAGAAGATAATAAATTTAATGTAAGATCTAAGACTGTAAATATATATATATATTCATATAAATGTCTTCTCAAATACACTTTATGACCCTCATCAATAAATCTTTTCTTTATTTATGAAGGTCATTTTGAGAATAATTTCTTATGAATGAAATATTGCATTAGTGTAATTTTAGTTTTTAATTTTTATTAAATGTTCATGTTTCATAGGACAAAATCGATTTTAATAGCTAACATTAACAATTTGAGTTAGTCTATCAACGCAGTGAATCTATAATTTTACGAAAATATATAGACGATACAACATATCAAAGTTACGATTTGATTTAGTAAGCGTTCCACGTACGATCACGCTTGATATTGAATAACAGTGCGTGCGTTACGAGAGCAAGAATTGAAGTGATTCGAGACGCAGCAGGTAATCGTTTTCGACTATTTAATGATGCTTTAGATAATAATACGCCTTTTGTACCGTCTATACTTCATAATCACCGTCGACCCTTACGTGTTCCCTGCTGGATACTCGTGTCTGTTCTCAGAATGAAACAGATGAAGGCTATAGCTTGCCACGCCGACTTAGTGCAAGATGACAGATTTTACACGGTTTAAATAACATTGCAAATAATTTTAAGATGCGTAAGTTTTCCTCACATTTAGCTTCACCGTTGCAACATGTGATGTTTAATCTTTAAAAATCATATATTTATTTGTAAAATAGAAATGCACGCCAGTATTTGAACCCAGGACCCCGAATGACGTAAGGATTCTAACTTGCGAGGCTATCACTACTTGAAATTTTCATAATATGAAATATATTATATTGTATTTAAATAAATAACTGACACGCCAGATCCCTAGTGGGTTAGGCAAAGAGCACGGAGTGCCAATTATTATATTTATATAAATATATTATATTTATTTATATAAGTTAAAGTAAAATAAAAATAAATAAATAAATAATCGTCACGCCAGGCCCCTGGCGGGGTAGGCAGCATGTAAAAGTTCCAAACGTAAATTTATTAAGTGAAAAAATATTCTTCCGAGAGTCACTATCTTTGCTCTTTTACTTTGTGAATACTAAAAAACTTCTCAACCGCAATTGTTTAAATTGAATGGTAGATTTACAGACTTTTATATTCTTATAAGCTTCACATTTAGTGACTGATTTTTATAAAGTGATTTTACGCGTAAATGATAATTAAATATTTAAATACTATTTAAATAACGTTTTCATAATGTATTGTTTCTAAATATAAAAAAAACGTTTATTCAGGTCACCCATAACGCTACGTTCGCTGGTTCAAAATATTGTGATATAAAACTAGAGAAATCATGACCCACATAATTTTGATGATCTTATAAACAATTTTGAGATTCCTCACATATCATTTATGCATATCCTTTGATGTCTTTTAAATAGAATAAAAACTGCCAACATTTGTGCATAGCTTCTGATCGTATAAAGTATTTACAGTACAACGATTCTTGTAAAGTAAATAACCCGTCTAAGCACGACACTGACTGACTTGAGGTTAACCGAAGATCAAATAACAGTCGCACCGCGTTAGGTCGTTGACCTCGCGAATCCTAGAATAACCATAACTAATATATCCACGTTAGTCCTCCGCACTTCCTCCATCCTTGCAATAATAATGAGTTACGGGAGCTGAGAACTTGTCAGATATAAATCGCGCCTGATGTAGCTGCTTAAGTTAATTTATTTGTTTTTCTCCCAGCAAAATGATGCGTTTTATGTCCTCTCCTCGGCTCTTTATGACATACTAAAGCTCAATT
>DVPR01001101.1:0-11629 GCA_018239345.1 Oxynetra stangelandi | reverse complement strand
AAAGACAATGGTTGACAAAAACACGGCGCCCGCTCGCGAGCAGCCCGCCGAGCTCTACGGCGCCAACTGCCAAATCTCTATCGGCCGCGCGTAAATTACGCCTTTTTACCTGGATTCCTGTTTTGACATATTTAAGGCATTAGTAATAATTATGAGTATTCCGCTCGACCCCGTAAGTGTGCGCCAGTGAGTTTTGACACTATCTTAATGACGGACGTCGAGTGACAATAAATATTGAATTGTTATCGGTGCCTATCCGATTTTACGTCGCCCGGGCTAGTATTCTAAAAAGACCTCCCAAATTGAAGCTTCCAAGGGCAGTCTTTCTAATAGTAGTGTACTTAAGTCCAAGTTTTTATTTGCAGTTGTTGTAGTCGGCATGTGAAGGTTATAAAAACATTTAGCAGTACGTACATATGTCATGGAAGCTCATCTAGTGCATTTATTATAAATATTCACGAAATGGTTTAATCATATGCTGCTGCTACTTTAACTATATGCTGCTTCTAAAGCAAGTCACTAGGCATTCAGAAAAATATTGGACAGGACAGATATGTGGCTTAGTGTGGCCAATTTAACAAATATCTGTTACGGTGACCAATAGCTTATGCTCACCGCGTTTCGCCCCAACGTAAACAATAGAAATATTGAGATACTGGACACAGTTGAAAGCTATAGCGATGGCTAATGCGAGGGAGCGGAAGGTCGCGGAGGGTCGCACATCTGCCGTATCCACCCACGCGCTACTTCGGTTAACAACTCGCAATAGTTTTAATTGCAACTCGATATTAGCACATTTGCTCCATTGTTCTGTTTCTAAGCCGTGTCCCTTTTATGACAGTGACGTATGTATATGGAGCATTTGACGAGCTTTCATTGTCGAAATCCACGGTCAAAATTGATTTTTGGTTTTAAATCAATCTTGAAATATCGAACCGTTTCAAGTCAGCCGTCATCATACGATTTCTATGTAAATAGTGCGGCTTGTTCAAATAAATGAACTGTTCAAAATGTCAGTTGATTGAATAAAATAGGTAATAGCCACGATACAGCTATAGAGGACGTGAGGAAGAAATCTGTTATCAATTCACGTGTTACGAGCGCTATGAATAAATCATATATAGCGTTGCGACTATTGGAAGCGCCTCGGGAGAGCAGAAAAGGTCTCCCTCGGCTAAAAGGATTATGGTACCGAGAAAGAAACGGTTTTTTTATTTAGACGTCGACGTAAAATGACTGTAAGGATATGCATATCTGAAATTATTGTTTTATATTATTATGTTGCTATAATTATATATAACAGTAATGATTTATTATGTTTCTCTATAGTCAACATTATTACTATGAGATATCGCAAAAACCGCATTATGAAACTAAGTTTTAATTTATACTGTGATACGGCTGTCAGATTTGTAAGCAAAATGTGTGTTAACAGATACTTTAATATATATTCAATGCTTCAATAGACATTTAAGTATAGGTATTGATCATATCACAATTAAAATAAGTGTAATTATCTGATATGATTCGTGCTTATTGTAAAAATTCTTGAATATTACATTTTTAAGCGACAAAATAGAAAAAAATAAACAAAAAGTTTCGCATTTTCAGATAACTTTTTCGGGGAAATGTATTCATTTTAAAAATCGAATTTCAATCAAGTCGAACGAACGCCTCATTACGTTATTAGTGAGTAGCAGTTTGTAGAGTTGTCACGGCGAGATAAAATCTGTCCCGACCGGCGACGCCGCTCCTCATTATTTATGTGAATTTTGACAAAGTATTGGGTTGCAGGGAGAGTCTAGCATAATTTACGGCTACTTTTCAAATACATATAGACGGCAAATTTATTACCCTTCATCGAATTAAGACAAAAGCTATTGCTGATAAGGTGCGCGATTGGGGCACGGCTCATTGTTGCTCCCAGTGCAGTAGTAGTGACGTGGCCAATAACTCTCCTTCCTTTACGACTTCACTTTGATATTGGTTTGTTAGTTACGTACTAGATAAGTTGGTTATCGTACATTTTGCTATATTACAATGGGTAGGAGGGATACGTTTACGGCTGCTGGTCACGTTCCTGCTTCAAGTGTTTGTTTTCATGTTGTGGCGCTGTTTTAAAAAAGAATCAACTATGTATTGAAACGTTAGCCGGGTATAAATAATTAAATTTCTTAGTTTTTTTTAGAAGTACACAAATCAAAGCAGAAGATGTTTTGAAGATTTTCTTTTGTGCGGAAATAAAATGATTTTAAATCACGTATTTTATGCATGGCATTGTGCACAATCGCATCTATAACTTTATATCTCACTTGAGTTTAAATAAAAGGGTTTTAAACAGCAAATAAACCGGTGAAACGAAACGAATCCATATAATCAGCAATTACGAAAAATATCTAAATATCCGCAGGGCACTGACAAAGGACGGAAATAAAATTTATACCCCTTAATAAGGTCGTATATCTGAGGGTGGATGAAATACGGTTAATGATAAATCCACAAATGAGATTTGCCGGCAACTGGCCACTCTAAACTGATGGTCTATTGTCACTGGACAGTGGTCACTCACCTTACATTGTCACTGTTATGAAAATGGCAAATTTGTATATACGGGATGATGGTGTTCCAAATTAAACAAAATTATTATGTTTCCATTATTTTAAAATTACTCGACCTATTAATTGTATTAATAAGAAAGGATTTATTCATTTCTCCTATCAAAAAATAAGCCTTATAATGAAAATGTAATTATCTCATATAGGTACGTTTTCACATGTATAAAATTTTTCATGACCCAAATTTTATAAAATAAACATCACACACGAATAAGTATTTTTGTTGTTTATTCTATGGACATCAGTGACAAAGGGCAAATCCAATGCAATGCTATGATTTTGTTGCTAGAAGTGACAGAAATTTAGATTTACAAATATAGTATAATATAGACCAATTGTTTCAAATTTACATAGATTACAATTAGTCGTGTTATAAACGGACGAGCAGTGCGGATTTTCGTGAACATCCTGTATGTTGCACAGAAGTGTAGGTGGTGAGGTTCCAGATGGACGTAGGTCAGCAGCTGCGCGATAATTAAGAGGTGGCTGAAAGTGGCATGCGCCGGCGCACAATGCGGTTCAATTGAATGAGAATAATCTTTGCACCCACGCGTCTTTGTGCGCGTGGGCGGACCGCTGACCCGTCGGCGTTCGGCAGGCGGTTTGCTCTACATCGCACTGGCCGCTGATAGTAAACGTAGATAGCTCTTGAAATATTTAACATTGCATAATACAATCGATTTTATAATCATTGAAATATATCAATACTATCTATGTTTGGTATTGCTATACTACTACTATGTTTGGTACATGAAAAAAAAATTATAAATAAGTTAACGAACTTCGTAATATTCATCTTAAAATAAGTATTTATCCTTCTCAGGTTTGTTCCATAGATTTATGTTAATAAAGGTTTATTTAATTTCTATTTTTGTCTCTGTAACACCGAAAAAAAGCTGTTTTCGAGTATGTATTATCTACGTTTGTGATTTATTTCTAAGTGTCCTTCTGATTTTCATTATGGTACGGTATGGTATGGTATATGTGGTATGGCATAATTAAGTATGCTTTCATTTAATAGTATTAGTATACAAGACAAGTGAAACGAAAAGAGCTGTTTTTTAATTATATAGTTTAAAATGTGTCCCGATTTATATGGTATAATAATTGCAAATGGTCAAGGACATTTATTCCCAAATAGAGCACACTTCGTGAGCATCAGCCACGAGTGGACAAAGCAAACAATTATTGTAAAAATTGCTATAATGATAAATTGGTGACCGTTTCTAATGGCCGCCGGGGAGCCGACCCGGATAAGGTCGGCGCAGTCATAACGTACTCCAAACAATATCACGTCTCTTTATGATTTATATCCTACTTCTCTCGGTTTCGCACGATTTGATTCTATGCAAACTTCTATTGCAATTGAGTTACAAACTTCTGTCCAGTTGTAGTTATGACTCAAGCCTGGTCAGTGATTTAAGCGTTGTGTATTGAAACTGAGGGTTCTGTCAGTAATGAATATTGAAATGAAAAAATATATTTATGTTCGTACTTGTTTTTCTTGACATGCTAAATCCAGTACTTTAAAGTAACAATTCTTGATTATGTATTGGATACCAATACAGACAAATTAAACATAATAAAAACTGTGTCAATATTAGGTTTCGATAGGCGTTGATAGGTTAATCTACAAAAATTATACAATCTTATATAAAAAAATACTCGAAAAATATATGAATTGTGTCTAATGAACATAGAACAAAACTATTTAATAATGTTTATACCTAATTGTAGACGAAAAAGTCAAAATATTATTAACACGTTATTACTTAAAACATTTACGTTAACTTTTTATGCCAAAAAGCCTACATGATACACGTTATCAAAATTACCGCAATAATTCTGGCCTAACGACTTGATATATTAATATATTTTCTTTATAATACTTACATACACATTAGTGCTTGATTTCATGTATAATTTTTTTTCATAAAAAACGATATTTTTAATTAACAACTAGGGTATGCTAATCTTAGCCGTTATTAAGAGCTTGTAAACAAAAAAAAGCAATCTAAGACGGATTCAGACGTATTTGCTTGTTGACAATTTGTTCAGTGAGAGCAGGTAGTCCCAACATATATTGTGCATTGATGGCGCATCCCGGCCATTGTCAACACGAGTTGTAAAGAAAACTAATAGTTCCTTCCCGTTACGAGTGTTTTACCGTTTTTGCGGGAATCCAGGGGTGGCTAACGTATGTAGAATAAAAGACTTTTTTTTGTTTTAATATACACTAAATTCTCAGTTCCTTGTGGTTAAAGTAAATGCACTGAATCTCCCCCAATTGTGGCACAAATTTCGTGGTTATTAGCAATCGACAGCCTTAATGGGACTGATATAGAAAACTTTAAAACAATACTCCTGGTTCCATATGAGCTCAATAATCTAACATGTTACTTCTTAACAATATTTGAGTGTAGGTAAATTAATATAGATTATTATTAAACTTGATATGGCACGGGTATTACAAGAATAAAAATAAATAGCGAAGACTAGAAAGGGGGGTATGAAACAGAAAATGTTGATGTTCTCTGAAACCGCTGGAGGCGAGCGGGGACTTCGTCTCACTATTGATATCAATACGGGGGAGGACTTTAATATTAGAGTTATTTATTGTAAATCGTTTCTTTGCCCTTTTCTGGTAAAATAATAACTGCTCGGGATACGTCTTTTCACGAAGCGCTACACAAATACGACCTCTGTGTTTTGATTTATTGTTGGACTGTAGCAAGTTGTAATTCTGTAAACCACTTTAATTAATTTATTTTATTGCGAAATATTAGTTATAATAAAATATCTATCACTATTTAATAACAAAATAATATATTAATATGAATTAAATAATAAAATAATATGATGACTAAAATAAGGAATAAATCGAAAACTGTCAATATTGGAAATTGTAACCGCGCCCATGCGCGTCGAATTGTGCCGTCAATAAATGATTCCCAGGCCATTATTACAATCACAAAAGATTTATTATAAAATGTATGTTATCGAATCATCATTGGAGTACTTATCTATTAGTATTGGCATAACATTATGCAGGGAGCGAAGAGACAGCGAGCAGACGTTCGGAGCAGTGACAATGCAAACGCGAGGGGACCGTGTTTGCGCGCCGCGGAATGAATAAAGATATTCCCGTTATTTGTAGTACAGATGTCATGTAATTTCATTGTGTCGCGAAATATTTAGTGTAAACAAACAGGGAGACTCCGCCGGGGACGTGATAACATCTCACAGTTACAATTCAGGACGCGCATCGCCCGCCTAATAAAAGCATTTTCATTGCGAAAAAAAAAATGTATTTATTAGTTAGAGGATTAAGCTTTTTTATCCCAATAAAAAAGAGATCAGTCGCTTTTACCGCAAATGCTTCAATAATACAAAAATTGCTTGCCGTTGGTTTCATTGAACATGTCATAACGGTAGCTGTTGCAAATGCATTGCGGGATTATTCATCAATGTATTTTTTTATCAACTGCGCTCAATAGTCACATTTTCATTGTAAAATTATCAGGCGTCAAAATATATATTCAAAATGTACGTGTGAAGAATAATTCAAGATATAAAATATTCAAGAGTCATGAAAAAACATGTCCCTCGGTGGGGTTGGAGGGTTTTCTCTCTCCTGTAGCATGCCTCATTTTGGATCAAAGTCTACGCTTATGTCAAGTTGGTGGTTGTAACTCCGCGAAACCCACGGAAGAAGTTTATTGGCTATTTAGTGAAACAATTCTAGACCGATCGTTAACGCTCCATCGCTAATATAGCTTAGAAATTTGCTTACACATTCTTATTTTGAGTATAACCTGAGATAACCGTCAGTAGCTTTATACTAAAATTAGAAAATTTTACCATATTTAACCTAAATTTATAACTTTCTAATACCATGAAATATTGTATATCAAATAAAAATGCGAGTTAACAAGCACTATAGTCTTTAAAACAAAAACAGAACAATTATTTTAACTTAGTTACGGCAGGTTTCACAAATTCGTTATGCGAATGCTTAAACGTGGATATTCCGTTAATAAAATCATGTCAGCCATAGGGAACCTGGACAAGCCCAACGAACATGAGCCCTCCATTAAATGATAATCCCTCCAATTTATCGGCAGAGCAAAAAATATACGCCATTGTGTCGTGACTTGTCGAACATGAAAATTATTTTATATAAACACATTGAATATTCCCGGGTCGCGACCTCCCCGCTCCGCCAGATTATTCCCAATCTTCCCCACTCGTCATCCGTTGGCATATTTTTTAAAATGGGGCGACGGATAATGGAATAATAATAAACTGGAATTTACTTTTTGGTCATCAAACTGAATCAAACAGAGAAAGGGGTGTGAACATATTGGTCGTTGTTAGACGTTTTTCATTGTCATTCGGCGGGCCAATGCTGTGTAATCAACGGCTGGTTAAAATGAAATGGAGTCCAGGCTCTGAGCTATTTATCGCATGTTTGACAGCAATAACAGGGTCCGCCTCGCATCAAAGCGACCATATGCTGGTCATATCGTATTTATTTCTATTATTTTATTGGTTTGGCCGCCGATGATTGCCTTCATTACCTTTATTGAATGTCACAAGGAGAATTCAAATTTATGGTCACCGATAGCTTGATGACCATAACAAAGTGAATAAAGCAATAAAGGTAATAAATTGGCTGCATGCTATCGTCCGGTGTCCACTATTATTAATTCTAGTTGTGCGCCGAGGACCATCGGGTTTGTAGTACTACCACTATCCCGATAAATTCTGTACAGTCTGGGCCCATATTGGGCATCGGTTTGCAATTACGTCAAAAGAGCTCGCGTTCTTTTAATATGACAGCAATGAGTAACAGTATTAGGAACGTTGACAATAGCTGGATCGGCGGAATGGGCTTAAAATCATCCATTTAAATAACGTTTTTAAATAAATACTGCGTAGATAATAGGAACAATGCAATATTTTGTCAACTGCCGAGTCCGGGCCGCGGAGAGTGCACCACTGCGTGAAGCGGAAAATCCCCGGGACATTCGAGGACATTTTTTGTGGGTTAATATCCGCACGACATTGTCAACCGGCTATTTAATACATCAAGTAACACAATACTTTAAATACGAATAGATTTGTGCAAAATTTCAAATTGTTACGCGCGCTGATTTTCTATGAGCCTATGGGATTAATACGTATCTAACATGACATTTAATCTGGTCTTCTTACATTTCCATTTTATTGTTAAGATATGATAAAAGTGTACCTATCTAATAAGCGATCATAATAATAACATGCCGATTATTAATGTCATACTGTTCATTTGATAATCAAAGCAAAAGTAACACAGTTATTGTAATATACGAAGCCTAAAAGTTGTTTTACATTTCACATAAATTTACGTAATACATATGTAATTGTAATGACTACTATAACGCGTGAGTTCATGTAATGCGCGTAAATATAATTATTCCTCTTTGTAATTTCCGTCACCATTACGATACCTAAATAAATCGATTCGTGTGTAAAGTTCAGTCCACCCTCGCATTCACCACGCCATATTCAATGGTTTCTCTGAGGCAGTCGTAATTCTCTATTGAGACGCAATAAAACAAGATATGACAAAAATATCCGATTTCATAAAGCTTTGGTCTCGTGACATATAATATTAAATTTAGGGGACATTATTATGCTTTTTTCTTACGTTCCCTTCCATGTCTTTGAGTGAACCGAAACACACTAGGTGATGTTTTATTTGCATCACATAAAAATCCGTTTTTATTCAATGATTCATTGAAAGCGAATTAGTCGGACTATGAAGATATGAAGATGACAAAAACTCCAGCTTAATAAAGTAGGTACTGAGACCATCAGTAATATCATTATTATTTTATTGCTGCCTGCAATCGTTTTACTAATGAAATAGAAACATCTTTTTATATAAAATAGATAGTATATGTATATTGCCAAATTTCTACTTGTAAATATTTCTTAGCGAGCGAGCTAGCTTAACAATAACTGTAAAAATATTTAATAATATTTAAACACTAGTATGACTGAATGAAATAATATTAAAAGTAATTTTCCAAATATACATAAATTAATTTTGATTCAAAATGTAATAAAATAAAATATATCTGTCTCTTAGCATGAAAATAATCATGTCGTGTGACAAAATATTTTGTATTACTAGTTTGACGAGAGAAATTATTGATAAAGACCTTGCTTTCAATGAGGAGGAAATAACTCGACAATTAAGTATGAAGTATTAGTGGGTACAACAATGGTGACAGTTTTTTGTGAACCATTCAGGTAGATCCTTAAACAAAGCGCACTAAATGCTCATAGACTTTATGTTAGTAAATAATATATATATATTACATGGAATTATATTATATGGTAATGTATGTATCTACGTTATACAATTATTACACAGTAGAATTATATTATTTTTGATTTGATAATTTAAAAAACATATTGATACAGATGACTAAACTCACTCAGTCAAAATTTCTTATTAACGATTGTTTCAAATCGGGACATATCGCTTAATGATAGTAGGTAATTAATAAAAGATAAAGAAACATCATTTTGTTTTATTTAAGAGACTAATGAAATAATGAGCAATAATCTCAGATGGTCGCATGGACCGCAACTGACCCCAAATAGCACTGAGTGAATGAGATTCTTTAATGTTAATTAGTTTAATGAATGTTAGGTATTAAAACAATATAACTGAGTCAGTTTTAATCGGTATTGAGACGGCAGGATCTGGACTGTTGTTAACATTAATCTACTTAGGTTGTTTGAACTTAATTTTTTATACCTTTTCGAACAATGCCTCAGAATTGTAGCTACTGTTTACTATTCTTTATCATCCTCATACTTCGTCAAGGAACGGTATTTAGAAAGACTACACAACAGACACGACATAAAAATAAACATGACGCTATATATATTACAGCGGTATCCAATACAGTAAAGTTAAATGTAAATTACTATCAAAAAGTTACATTTCTGTTTATAATTCATTGCAAAAAATAATTAACACAAAAATTTTCGTTTCATAAATCATTTTAAGCTTTATAAAAAAACATTATAGTGCAATTAAGTTAAACTATTCACTAGAGTTTTAATATTTGAATTGAATTTTAATATTGAATTGTTGTAATTCACCTAGTTTCATTGTCAATGATAAAATCAATTATAAGTAATTTAAAATTCATTTGGCACCAAGTTGAAAAGCGAGCCACGGCAGTGGCTTGTTACTTTGGGTACAAGTTGTTATAACGCGGTTGTAAACACGCGTGACGGCGTGATATCACGTCATCGGGCACGCGAGCCCGCGATGACTCCCTCCGTCCGTCCATGAAACAATAAATCTGCCATACCACACTCACCCGGCCAGCCAACTACTGGCAAATTAAAAATATCTTCGATTCAACACAAACCATGTTTGATAGTGCCGCTTTCAGCTCTGTAGATATCTAATAATGGCGCGTGCATTGAAATCGGTATGTATATAAATTAGTTATTATAGTCGTTTTGTATTACCTACTCAACTTTCCGCATGTTTTGTAGTCAAACGTCAAAAATGAGATGCGGTGTTGAGCGGCTAGGTCGAAAACGAGTCGTTATAATGCGTTTGTAAACACGCGTTACGACGCGATATCACGTCATCGCACACGCGACACTGCGATGAGTCCCTCCGTTCGTCTCTGGAACAATAAATCTGCCGTCCCACACTTACTCAGCCAACTTTAAACTATTATTCTCGATTGCACAAATCGTATGTGTTTCATTTTTTCATTAAAAACTAATTAGTAACAATATCATTTAGTATTTATTATCTATACAGTGTCAATGCGATATATGTACCTATATGTTATCGTGAATATCTCCTTTATAAATGTTATTATGTTCCTATAATCAATTCTAGTAACAGTGTATAAAACAAGAACGTAACGGTCAGAAAATACACTGAGAGTGCTAGCATCACGAGGCGCCTCTAAACACCACCCCTACATTGAAATAGTGGAGCCGTTTGCGCAAAAGCAGATTGTGAATCTAAAAAAATACACAGGCGTATATATTTATTGCGTAGTGCTATCAATCTACTAGGTGCATGCATTAACACCTCATACAGAAGTCAATATTTATGTCTTCACGGAGTTGCGTGCAGAGGCTGCGTGCGGCGGGCACATTCGCGTCGGTGCCACATCGCCACCCTAATTAATATAAGATCTCAATTAAATTGCGACACATAACGAGGAGCGGAATTTTTGTACGCACACATACAATATATAAATTGCCCGAGATGTCGGGATGTGTTCGACTAGATGACAAATATAAAGGGAAAAAAAGGAGTTGGTGCACGAAAGCTGTGGTGGTGAGCTCTTGTTGAGACTTGTCTTTCGGTCGTCGCAAAATAAAATGTTTATTTAGGGTAACATTTTACATTGAATTTTATTTTAACACCCAAATTAATATACCTGTCATTCGGTCTTGTTAACATTTACATCACGTATCATGTGTGATGACCAGAAGTACCGCGTATTGAGACGTACCTATTTTTCAAATATTGAGCGTTTGTCTGTCTTTAAGAACTTCAGTGTCTTCGATTAACGTAACGAGATGTTCGTTCATCTAGTAAACGCATGTCAAATTACAACTTAAACTATCTTGAAAATTTATCTGTAAAGATAATGACTGACTGACATGAAATAAAATTAAGTTGTGCTCTACTCTCTATGCGAAATCCTGCGATTTTTTATTAAAATTAGTCCATCAATATTTGAAATTGACCGTTAAGCAAAACAATAAATATAAAAGTCATTCATCCAAATTTGAAACTATCTGCAATTAAATTACCAATATACAATGTACAAAAATATTCTTAGTAACCAATTCTATGGAATTTCGAATGCATGACGTTTTCCAAAAAAAATTATCACTTCTTTATGGCCTCATATCAGGCCTAAAAAAATTGTATCAGCTGTTCCAATTTGTATACGCTTAGAAAATAA
>DVPR01001100.1:0-11634 GCA_018239345.1 Oxynetra stangelandi | reverse complement strand
CATCATAATATAACGTAATTTCGTATATTTCAAAAAAATACACGTGTACAAACATATATTTATAAATCTGTAAGTTGTATGTAAGCCGAGAGCGGATATTATTATTACAGTAGAGTATTATTTTTTATGAATCGAGTCGACAACGTAATCGAATTCCTCGAGCCGTGCGAGTGGAACTGGCCGCTAACAAAGTAATGCGTTTATAAATGTGAGCGGACATGACATTCCAGAGTTTTGTGTTTCTCTAGATAGATAACGTGCTCGGAGCGGGACCGTCGGCCACGATTGTTTGCTTTCGACAGTCTGAAGGTGTCGGGGGCGGAAGTGGCGAACGGTGGCGGAGGGTCGGCGCGCGCGCACCTAATTGCCGGGACTTTCGGAGGTCGCCCGATAACCCGCCGCCACTCCGGAAACCGATAGCCCTTTGATGTGGAGCGATGGCGTCCGTTTCCCTATAGCTACTCACCTACACTCAACGCGCTGGCCCAACCGCCTTATTGCTTACAGAGCATGCGATACTTCAACGTTTTTGTATTATCTAGGTACGCGTAATATTAATTGATTACAGTCGTTCGGTTTTGTCACTTTGTGAATGTTTTGGTCGCGAAATATATATTATGTAGTTTAATTGTGATGTAGCTTAATATTTACTTAGATAATTTAGTTGAAAGAGAAAATATTATAACAAAATATTTCCTTAATTAAAATTTACAATAAGTAAACAATAAAACTAAAACGTTACTAATTCTCGTTTTGCAAATAACAAGTGTTCAATTCGAAACTTATTTCAGTAAAAGCTGTATAACTAAACACGGAATGGCCCCTTGCGTTACACAATGCTAAGCCAAAAATAAGTGTTCACTTAGGAAGAAACCGTAATTCCCCGTGACGTCATCTGATATCTGCATGCATATGCTGCCAGTCTCATTGTTCACAGCCACGTGGCACCACTAATTACCCAGCGTCTCAGAATATTTCTGGTTATTTATAGTTGTCCTTTCTTTGAACCTCAAATAGCACTTTGAACCGATCATTCCCCTTCGGGATCGCCCAAAAATAGCTCGAACATAGTTTCAAAACAATTCGGATTCACGCCATATACTCGTAACTACCCACTTATTTACAATATATACGCTTATCCAGGGGTCGTTGATTATTTTCAGTTCCAAAATACTCTCCCGAATAGGTAGCTTTTTTAATGTACACTGCTCCACGATTTCTGCTTTTACAAAGTGTGTCAATGTTTATAACAATTACGATTTTGTTTTTTATATGACGGTTATCACAGCCCAAACACATGAGATATAATTACCTACATTGTCTAATATAATACATTATGATAACAACTGTTGCGACTTTTGAGACATCGAGGCGTGTCAATGGAACATTCAATCATCAAAATATTTCAATTTATTTGTTAGATAATTCAAAGCAGCCCTATAGGTACCTACTTTTACCTACCTACTTGTGAAATATTGGTGCAAAATTTTTGCTTCCCCCGGAATGATCTTATTCAATTCATAATTGGAAGTAACATCACAGGAGAAAATTAAACTGAATGTTTAAAAGTGTTCCCTAATAACAATGTTTGTTGCTTGCGGTCAACGGTGTAAAGTGTAGTTTACTTAATCGTATATTTATTTACTGTATACAAGCTATGATAACTATGAGTCACTAGTTCCATTTGTATGGAATATTTACTTTGAACCAAGACTGTCAAGACCGAAGAATTCTGTTGTCAACGGCCACCAATATTATACAATAGACCGCAACGCCGGATTCGGATCTATTGTGTGCGTTTGACCAAAACACCAAAACAATATATTGAGGTCATATCCAAGAGCATGATTGACGTTGTTACCAGATAAAGCACCGCTTGGAGGAGTATAAAATTCAATTTGTGTCAACAAAAGTCAGCGGGGACAAAGGTTGGACGTGTGTTATCGAAGTCCGTTATAGTTTTGTTTTATTACTCAGCACCTCAATAAAATGGATGCCAAACATCCGGGCTAAGTAACTACTGATATGGGACCTATTATTATATGATTCCACGAGTACCTATATTTTACAATCAACAAGTGACGTTCGCTTTTCATTCGGAACGAAATAGAAATATGGCAACTTATGTTGCCATGTGTGTTTTCATGTTTACTCTACTGTGTGGCATTTAGATGCAATTAATGATCTCGTGCTTTTTCGATAGCTTATAATAAGTTCTAGATGTGGTTAATGTAACACTAATGAATTAAGGTTGGATTTATAAGTATTTCATTCAAATAACTATCAATTGCCTTTACAACTTCCTCCGCAGTAGTATATGTGTAAGTTTTTGATTTTATTTGACGTTGTTAATAAGGAATACTCGGTAAGCCAATATAATTTTTAAGTAACATCAACAAGTCTATCTTGTGCTTACTAACTTACCGCGCAATTCCTAAGGAAATCTAAACAAAAACCTAGTTAAGCTAGGAATTAAATAATTGTAAAAAAATGTGTTGTCAATAATATAGTTAAGGCATTCAGTGTTTTATAACTTATCAATAAAGTACATATTTATATGGCTAAGGTTAATATTTAAGAACTCATTTGTTTTCGTTCACTGAACTAATTTACTAATTATTTTTAGGGCGCATTTTCAAAAACCTCGAACTAATATGCCATAAATATGACAAAAAAAATTACATTTAGCAGTCTTAACTTCAGGCACTAAAGTAGCACTAACCGACAGGTGTTCTAAATTCTGAACAACTGCAGTAAGTAATGACAATACTGGACGCTTAGAATGATACAAAGTATTGCATAAATTGGCGTTCATCGAAGCGCCGATATGAATCTTTCAGACATTCACAAAGCAGTATTGGCGCTAAAATCTAATGGAATCTTCTCGTAGCGTTGAAACTGTCATCGAATTGATACTTCAAAATAATGTTTTTCTGACTTGGGGTATCTGTATCTAACCACAAAAAGCCAAGCAAGGGGCGGAGATATGGAATCAAGACTGACTTAGATGTCTAAAAATACCGCCTGTTTAACTACCCTGAAACTCTGGGACGCCAACATCAGTTTATGGATCGACTAGATAAGGCGAGTAAAAATAAGCAAAGTGCATCAAAACTATTCTAAATTTTACCCAATAACACATTTAATAGACCAAAATCACAATGACGTATGTCTATCAATTTGCTCACTGATTAATGCAGTTTACAAAACATACATACATTACATAGTGTAATTAGAAATTATTTCCTTTCCGGCTTCCACAACTTCCATGAGGTAGAAGAGTCATCTATCCAAATACTATGCAAATTTACAATGCTCGTTCATGGCAGAAGTCGTTCTTCACTAGAATTTCATTGGTTTCACATTATGATTTGAAAATATTGCTATCCAAGAGATTTTATTTACTTGGTATCGAATTTACCTGGACCCGGAAGGGTAAGCCTCATTACATGTATATAGTAAGCAGTGGCTGTCGAGTCCTATCAAGCCAGTCCCAGTTCAGTTAAATAACTTTGAATTCAGCAGATATTTAGACTATCTACAGATGGCTGTAGTTTTGAGTCACAATTTAACATTTGGTGGCTGGATATTCGGCGGCTATTATCAACACATAAAAAAAGTTAAAAGGTTACTACCCTCGGAAGACATTTTTGAGGTGCGAGAGGAATCGTCTATAAATAGAAATGCAGATGAAAGATACTTTTGAACCAGCTAACGAATTTATCTAATGAAGTGTGACAATCACATTCATTTGTTTTAATGATAAACATATATAGGTATATCTATAGATACATATAAGAAGGCGGCTCTTGTAACACGTTTGTGCCTGGTTCAATGAAACATTAAACATTTTGAGCGTGATTAGAGAGGAGTTAAGAGGAATTATACGTAAATAAGATTCAGTAGAGAAATCGAATACACTAATAATTCAGAAGCCGATGCAAATTCAAATTCAAATGCAGTAATGTAGACGATAATTAACAATAAAATATAAACAAAAAACAATATAAGGTATAAATAACATGTTTAAGCATACATACTCGTTCCAAATCTTAAGTCCCTTTAAAAGAAAATTAAAAAATCAGACAGTTACACAACACTCAAGTTTTTTACCACATTATGTGCGGATAGACAAACTATCCATTTAAATCCTATAACATCTATTGATATATAGGATGTTGTCTATCATAATTATTCCTCAGATTTTTTAAAATAATATTCATAGTATTAATCTAGAGTCAGTATAGATGGTATGATACATAGCTTAAGAATGATTTTTAGAATGAATCATGTATAAATAATGTCGCAATTGGGGTGCAAATCATGACTGCCCAATAAATTCCTCGAATTACATTGACTGTCAATACCTATCTTTCAAGCGTTGATTCATTCAATTCTGCTTTGAGAATATGTTAAGCGTACCCAAAAATGGGTCTCACTTGTTTGGAGTCAGAAGTATCCCTCACGACCAGGGTATTCAGTGACTCCATCAATATGTGTATCGGTATCAGATAATTTATATTCAGACATGAATATGGCTATTCGCAATTAATAGATTACAATTATTGAATTACGCGATGACGCAGCGACAGCTGCGCGAGCCACGGTGTTTGCGCAAGTGGCGCCACTGTTTGCGCAAATCAAAGGAGAGAAACACGCGACACTACACGAGCATCCATTTCAACCGTTACAAGCGTTTTGTTTAAAATTTATACGGAATGAGCAAAAATATTCTACGTATTAAAAACAAGTACAGTCGGTATTAAATTTTGAACATCAGTATGTTATCAGTATATTGGTTGGCGAAGCTTATTTGTATGTATCGTGTATTCAGGCTGATAATAATCGAAATGTAAATATTTTAAAAAAATTACCCAATTTTTAGTTTTCATATGTAACCAATATTACATTTGTATGAAATATAGGCACTAAGACAAGAATGATTCTGTCAGTTTCATTATTACATATTATTTATTTGCTTTGCAGAACAAACATTCCTAGCATCAGTAGCTAAGATCATTAAAGACGACAACAGGAAAAAACTAAATATAACAATATTATTAGAATTTTGTGTCTTAAAAAAAATTTATAAGTATTTTTATTACAACCATTTCACATTAGGTATGCAAGTTAGTAGGATATTATAATAAAATTTGGACAATTTACTTCATATAGCAAATATGTCAAAAGTGAGTTTCTTTTTACGGAGTATACCTAGTAATATATACATACATTTTACACACAGATTATAAATCGCTATGGAATTATCATTCATTTAAATGCTTAATATTTTATGATAATGGATGTTTTATGTAACTTGCACTTATAACATTTTAAAATGATTAATTAATATGCAATAAAATTGCAATTTAGTGAATATGTTTCGTTGACGGGAATAACAGATGAATTGGAGGTGTTCAGTACTGTCCCAGTACCTTTAAATGGAGTTCTATTTCAATTCCAAGTGTACCTACATGACTGCGACGAATTCAAAAAAGTACTGCAGAAATAGAAGCAGGCGGAACGTAGTTAATTCATTTAATATTCGGTTTATTTAATATAACAAAGGTATATTAATTAACTGAATTTTGTAATAGAACTATTAATTTACACATATAGATGAAGCACGTCAGGTTTGCAAGGACAGAGATGTTTGGCACTCCGTGCTCTGTGCCTACCCCGCTAGGGACCTGGCGTGACGGCTATTTACTATTAATTTACATAGATAGTATAGTAGTAGCAGACACAAATTAGTACCTTTATGTTAGACAATTAATATTGCCTAATAACTATCCTAATCCATGTTGGTTTCAGCCATTCCTACTTTTGAGTACTAAAATGTTTACATCATAGTCTGCGATTTGCAACTGTTTTGACATAAATTGCATCGTGGTAAAAAATAGGGTGCAGAAGTACTATGGATCCAGGTGCAAGGTATCAATTCAACCCTGACTTCGCAAAAGACTTTCAACTAGGCAGGAAATAGTCAAACATCACGAACATATTAACATTTAATTATCGTTACTCCACTATAAGTTTTCAAATGTATAAACAACAATTATTTATGTCTTTCGAATTGTATGATCTAACCAATTCTTTTTCGCATATTCTCTGATGTAAATCACTTTTTCAATCCAGATATATGTATAGTAAATTCATTTAGACCAAGTAAATATTGATGATATATGTAAGAAATACAAATGTATGTAAAGTTACTGTTAGTACCTATCGAAGTGAGGATTAACAGCAGCCGTGAAGTTTGATACAAACGCCTTTGTTTTCAGTCGAAAACAGGTAGTTAAGTAAGCAGGTGGACCGATCGCGGAATGCAGTTTTAAAGACACCTTTCCTAGAACTAGTGAATAATATCCATTCTCAAAGACCAAAGACCTGCATTATAGGGATGCAGCTAAAGAAATATTTACGAATGTTAAATACTTACTAAGAATGAGCTGATGTGCACAGATTTGTTAATTCTTCTTTCTTCTGCGACACCTGAATTCATCCGAATGTAACCTTTTAGTTCCAATGTAATTTCTACTCATAGAGTCACTTTTAATTTTTGCATTAAACTCTAATTTACAAACGTATGATTGGTGAAGTATTTTTGTTAAAAAAAATTAAATACATTTATCTACTCTAATAGCACCTAATAAGGAAAAGTTTGAAAAGAAGAGTCGTTTGCAAACCATCATGATTTAGCAGTTAGCAAGAAGAATATTTGGTAGCATTTCATGATATCAATTGGCATTGTGATTCGATATTGTGCCGTAAACCATTAACTTCTTTAAAAACTACAAAATTAAAAGGTAATTTACTTTAGATACTATAGTGACTTAATAAGGAGACGATAATATGGTAATTTGGGAGTGTATTTATTACTAACACGTGAAATGGGAGTAAGTATTTTTATGTAACTATTTTATTGACCGCAAAACAAACCCTTGCGATCCTTCAGTCCCAGAGGGCCCTTATCTGTGCCACGATCGCTCCTACGGAAGTACACATAACAGTGACGTGCTTATTAAATGTATGCTTTCTTTTACCGCTTTTTAACTACGTTATTTACATTATTTTGTTGGCTACATTTAACTTTATTCGTTATCTCTCAATCAAAGTACCTATATCAAATATAAGATAATTAGTATATGATTTTTTTATGGACAATTTGTCTATATATATACTTAAAGAAGTGTTTTTGAAACTTGAAGACAAACTGAGTAAGTTTTTTAGGTTGGTATACCTACTTCCTCTTTTGTCTATGGCCCGGGAGAATACTTTTTGTTTGCATACAATTTTAAGCAGTAAGGACTCTTCACGGGTTATAGCTGTGTATTAATTTTTAAATATATTTTAAATACTTATTTTAAGTACTCGGCTACAATACAATAATACATAATAATATAATTTAATTTAATTTCTAATAAAATTAAGAATTACTTTTAATTTTTTTTATATACATATAATGATTTCTTCTATAATACTTATAGAATAATATTGATTTTGTATAACATTATAAAACTAATCTGATGGTATATTTTTATTATCAAATTTAATTTATGTAATTTACATGCACCCGCTTTGTATATTTTTTATAAATTCTTAACTAAAATTTTATAATATTTTATATTCCCACGATATTCCTCTATATGTATTGTAATTATTAAGGTCATTTTAACTAAATTTTTTTCATCGCGACTTTGCATTTTTTTCGCTGAATTAAAATATTCTTTTTGGTTAAATATTTTAGGGGCTTTTTATTATTAGATTATAAAATATAAATATTTTTGAGTAGAAATTGTTGTTTTAAAGTGAAAATGAGTGGTGCGTAATGAGGTTGGCGCGGCGGGCGGCGCGCGCCGGGAGGGGAGCGCGGCGGCCAATGGGCGCGCGCCGCCCCGCGCCCGCGCCGCGCGCGCCGCAACCTGCCCAAAACAGAGTTTTCTTACCCGAAACACACTATTTTTGTGCACGTTTAGGGTGCGTCCACCCCCGCGCATTGCACTACTTCTCGACGCTCGGCCCCGACACGACTCCCCGACGCCGGAATTACCGCCAAAAAATTCCGAAGCAGTCGCGACTCGCGCGGCCCCCCGCAAAGGTAGAGGATTTTTCACAAAGTTTCCATGGGAATTGATCGATCGAAAATTATATGATTGTCATCCTTACCAAGTGCACCTGCCGATAGCGATTAATTGAACGACTTTCCGATGTTATCGGCGCATTTCTGGCTCGCAACCGGTCGGAGGTCATTGGGTTGAACTTAAAAAATATATATTTTTAATTTCAACATTCGAATCCAATAAGCGTGATTGGCAAATAAAGAATAAATTCTAATAAGTGATGAAAGCATAACGAGCGAGCGCGCCGGGCCCGCCCAGGCAGCGCGCCGGGCGCGGGAGCGACGGCTTCGTTGCGCCCCTCGCGGCCACTCGCTATACAAAAAAAAACTCACGCACCCCCAACGTTTTAGCTACAATTCAGAGGCGCAAACCTGAGCATTACGTTAGCGTTGAAAAAAATTTCAAATACATTGTTGGAGTTGAGGGAAAATTGTTTAAAATTTTCCGACCACACTGCAATGCTGACGTCAAGACGGCACTTGGGCCGCCGTCAATGTGCATACGAGTACTTATAAATGGTCACCTGAGAAGGAAATATTTATTGAAACTATAAAAATCTACGATATCTTAATTATTTGCGCTTGTTTTTCAATTTATCCGAACTCTACCGTTCGTAGAGCGCTCACAAGGGCAGTTCGAGGTTTGTGGCTTTAGAAGGTTCTGCTTCAAAATTCCTAAGACTTACAGTTTTTAAGTGTAAATCATTTAGATATTCGGTTTGCCGACCGAAAAGTTTATTATATTTTTGGGTTACTAACGAAATGTACCCCATACAGATCTTGACGCGCTCTCTCGCAAAATTAGAAATATTTGTCTGAACTAGGTAGGTAGGTATATACTGGAAATAAAGATTTCATATTATATTATTCTATTGATTGTAATATTCATTTAATTCACTATATAGTATGAGAATTATTATGACGCCCCTGTGTGTCTTCCACGAATTTCTTACTGTTAATATTTAACTTTCATATTTTTATAAAAATAAATAAAATATTTGAATGGCCCAATAAATATATAATAATAAATATATAATGATATCTTATTACAAAAATATCCATATACAAAAACTCAATTTTAGTCATTTGAAAGTACTCACGAGTATATGTAACGGTGAAAGATGGATAAACATTTGTCTATAGACAATTATAAAAACCTCAATACAGATTTGATATAAAACGCAGTGAAATATTTCGCTATTAAATAAAATAAATCGTATCGTAGGTGTATATGAGTACATTGATACGAAGTGAAACCAAATTCTGAGAATATTTTAAATCGCAAATTGTCGAAAGTGTGTAAAGTAAAAGGTCCTTGACAACGGCCCGTGCGCTAGAGAAAGTAACTTTCGCAAATTACTGAGGGCTCCGGTACACATATTTCTATGCGGTTTTACTTTTGCCTTCTCGACACGAAGGTGCCTTGGTTACATGAAATTGTCTAGGAACTGGAGAGAAAAAAAATAAACAATTGCATTTTATTCCATTTTCTTCATTATGATGTTTTCCAACTGTCATTTGTTAATTCTCATCCTATATCACACGTCGCTTATATTGTAGATTATTTAAAGTAGGTATACTTCCTAGGTACATATATAATATTTATTTATAAAGTGAGTTAGAAAATAATTTAATACGTTCTTGTAGTAACAGTACATAGAGAGTCATAGCATAATTTTCTAATCAAACTCCTGTGAAAAAAATATTTTTTTAAAAGCATAACCACTTCGAATATAAAGTTTTTTCAATATTTTTTTTTTATCAACAATGTAAATTCGTACCGAATTATAGCTGTATAAAAGTATTATATTAATTTGTATATACATAATTCATTTATTTATAATCCTGCTAATCTATTCAGAATGACACCGAGGTCCTTCTTTAAAATAAGATATAATTAATATGAAGAATTTAATGCTCTGCATTTATTCCCGTTGATCGATTTTTACTAATACTTCTAGTGTTTTATTTTTCTCTAAATATCAAAAGTTTAAGTTGTTTTGAATGCGTGGTGTAAAATTATAAACATTGTGTATACATATATACACCCCCTACCCCTCGCACATACGAAATCAAGAAAGAAAACTATAGAAATCCAGAGTTATTGTTTGAAAGAATTAAATATTCTCAGTACCTATGAAATATTTGGGCTGATTTAAAGTCGTATCTATTATACATACTGGATTGCAAAGAGGATGCACCAAGTTTTGTTGTTTCACGGGTAAGTGGGAGTGTCACGCAAGGGATAAACATTACACAATAAAAACTTGACCACAAAGAGAATCCTTGACACCTGGACCTAAAAATGTATCTCAAGAATATTTAGTGCCAAGTGCAAATAAAAATCTGCTACCACTTCACATAAAGTTGGGACTCGAGAAAATGTTTGTCAAATCTATAGATAAAAATTGTGCAGGCTTCCAATATCTCATAACATTATTTAAACAATATTTCCCAGAATTAGTGACGCGAAATTGAAAGAAGGAATTTTTGTGGGCCCGCGCAAACACGAGACCTCATGATGGACGCAGCTTTCAATTCGAAAGTTAAGCTAAACAGGTAAAAAAACATGGGTGGTTTTTATAGAAGTCTGTCAATATTACCTTGGTAGCACAACTTCTTTCGTCTCATAATATAAAGCTTTAGGATACAATGTGTCACTCAAAATTCATTTTTTGGACTCAAACGTTGACTTCTTCCTGATAATCTGAGTGTGGTAGCAGATGAGCACGATGATAGACATCATCTAGATACCACGCATATTGAAGGACGCTACAATGTAAAATGATCAGCAATAATGCTTGCTGAACTCTGTTTATCGAATCACCTTAGATTTTATTTGGATTGACTTAGATTTACTTAGATAGAAACGGTGAAAAGAAATAAAACTACCAAATAATTTGAATCATATCGCCATAATCAGATAAGTTTACTGATATTTTTATAATTTGTGACTGTAAAAATAGCATTTTCACTGTAAAACTTAAGGCGCAGTATGTTTTCACATCTTATAGTTCTTGCTACTTTAATAACATGGTTTTTCCATTAAATGGACGAGAATATTTGAATTTTATGTGCTGTTTTCGTTTGCATGTTGTGTGGCGTTTTTAGAGTACCAAATATAATGTTATCATGTATGAAAACAAAGAGGAGGAAAACATTTTTTTTTGCAGACCAGTGTAGCGGGCAACATGAATTTAAGCTCTATACATGTATACCCGATAATTAAAATTAATCGAATTGAATTTATCTTTGAATTTCTCGTGTATTTATGGGGCAATCTATATTTGTAAGTTTAAACTATAAATACTTTAAATTTAGAGACTATTTAATCTATCTTATATACCAAAATGCAACTGAAAAATTACACAAAATATCTATTCTTATGTAAGCACTTAAAGCCAAGGGGATGAATAGCTTTTCTAATGCTCTCTGGGGCTCTCTTAATTCTATTTTAACAACCCTGGTCGATGGCGACCTTATGTGGTGCTGATAATTAGATAAATTACACA
>DVPR01001099.1:0-11639 GCA_018239345.1 Oxynetra stangelandi | reverse complement strand
ACGGAAAACACTCCATATTAAACCCCCAAATTGCAGTTTAATTTATTCCGAACGTGTCCCGGCAACGGAATCGCAATAACCGGCAAAACAATACCATCATTTAAGTACTAAATATCGTTTGATGGCGCTCTCAATGTTGGCCATTTTTGTCAGTATCGAATCAGTTGGACTTCATGATATAAATTTTACGTTAATATAAAACGTATTTTTTTAATAAATGTTTGTTCAAAGGCCACACGGAAATATGCACGCGCATTCAACTATGAATCACAATAAATTCTCAGCAACATACTCAGGACGAGAGCACGCTCCAAGAAGCAGCGTCAGTAGAGGTTTCCGTTCGTTTTAATTAACTATTAAAATTAATAGCTTTTGTTGTTTATTATTCTTTTATTAGAAGTCAATTTTGAATTCTTAATTTTAATAAATATTTATTATATATACAGAATATCAAATCAATAGAGATGTCAATTACTACGTTCTACTAATAATACGACGAAACATCTTAAGTAGGCACTCGTACGTCAACTAGTGTGAAATAGCACAGCTACTTTACTAAAGGAATCTAGTCGAATCTTGTACTTCACATAGTGATGATAAACCATTCAGACCATTCAGATTGTATATACATGTTTGTATAGGTATTGTTTATTTACAATAGGCGGCCTAGTGGTATACGGTACCAGTCAACGCTTGATGGGAAATTGTGATAAGCGTGATAATATACGTAATTCGAAATTAGAAATCAAGATTACCATTCAAGTAAATCGATACCATCCTTTTTATATAGTATACAGCACCGTAATTGAACGTTTAATGAATGTTTGACCACAGATATTAAATACAAACATAACTCCGAAATCATATTTCAGTCGGGCAGTCAGTTTGTTTTACTTGCAAACCAACACGCGGAGTGACTACCTATCATCGATTAAAGTCACTAAGCGCTTCACCTCGCGTCGGCATACATACTGAAATTCACGCTTCATTGGATAATTTTATGAATACAGCCACCCAGTATCGAATGTATGGAAGTTCGTTTCACGTAACTTCGCTTAATAGTGGAACGGATGGGGAGCTTCCGATCGAACGCTATCAAATGACGATTCATCCAACTAGGAGCATGTCGACAAGGACTCACTCTTTCACAAACTCAGCACCGAGCTACAGGAAATAAACTAAAAGGATAAGCAAGATTTTATGACCGTTCGAATGTTGCTTCCGAATACGATATTTACGAGGAAGGCGACACAGTAACGTTTTATTTATTTACTTATTCTCATGTATCACTTTCAGCTAAGAGTCTAATGGCAATCTCTCAGTCAACATTGGTTGATGGTGAAAGCATTTGATCGATGCATTCTACATAATTGATATTACATGAATATATATTTTTTATGTGAATAGAGTGGCAAACAGGCATGCAGCAGTCTCACTAGTGGCCTCTATCGCCCATAAACATCTGCAAGCGCCCTTGAACAGGACTGTATGTTCCAATGCTTGGCCGGTCACGAAGTGTTGCCACTCTGGAGGAATAAGACGGTTGCCTCTAGTATACACGTGGACCGGCAACCACACATATAGATATATTAATTATTAATACACAATACTGTTTTCACAATAAACAAACAAATAAATATACATTTACGAGTAAGTATAAAAATGAGTACACAAGAATACGAAATGCTTAATTTAAAATAAACATGCGTATAATTAAAATTATTTACGTCCAAAAAGTTTTAAACGTAGTTAACATAATCAAGCCTTTTCCCATTCAACAGTGGGTAGGAGTATATTTTCAGAATGTAAACAGTTGATACCAATAGATTCCAACACTGGTCAAGTGCGGCACGCCTTAGAAAACATTGTCATTCTTCTTTATTAGCAAACCAAGTGATGCTTAATTTTCAACAGCACATACATTGCTAGTGACATGTATATGCTGGAGAGGAAATCACCGAAATCTAAACACTACTGCTACTGCTATTAACGCCATTATATTTTATCGTAGCAATAAATAGGTAGACAAAAAGTTCTTGTTGCCTACTGTCATTAACATAAAATCGTGACCGTTTATAACTGCAGCTCATAAGCAAGGGTTTTATATCTGATCATTGCGTACCAAGCAAGCACACTTTATACTCCATACTTACGAAACCATATCCACCTCGAAGGAAACTGTGAGTGCATAATTACTACGCACTAAAAAGTGCATTTTTTTCATAGCTATTGACATGTATTCGAACAGTATAGGCACATAGCTGACAATAAAGGAAGTATTCGTAGAAATACACTTTTATCGTTCAACTTGTCAGTAATCATTCGTAAAAGCTTTTAAGGCCATGCTTACTTGTAATATATGACTACGTGCTTATTGTTATACTTGTAATATATCTTCTTATAAGTATACTTCCATTCAGCTTACACCTAAAGCCTGCTGGTGAGCCTCATTTTGGTATTTTATACCGTACAATAAGTTATACCATTTCTTGACCATAACCGCAGCTTGCAAGGTGAGCATATAACGCCTAAGCATATGAACGTAATGCCGCTCCAACAATTATCATGATATTATAGAACGTTACGTTAACTAAGAAATAATTCATTTTTAACGCAATTAACTCTCACGGCTGTATGCTTTGCGGCTTATCTGACTAGCCTAGCACTACGCAAATTTTCTTCGAGTCAGTAACGTTATAAATATCACATAAATAATTAACATTCAATAAATTTGCCACCTATATAGAAATTTACTTATTCTTAAAACTTCTAAACATAAGTAAAAAAAATCCTGAATCTGTTTATATATGTCATATATTGTACATGTACATATATGTATACCAATCTCAATACAGAATAGTTTATTGACCTAATAGAGTTTGCAACTTACTAAACATAAAACTATGGCTATATTTAAAAGCTGACACATTAGTTTCTAAAATATAGCCGTGGTCCCACTAATGAACTGGGGTACACGGGTGAACGTACCCGCTTTCACCAACCGAGTACCCATTGTTTCTAAGAACTTCGTAAAACACAAGTCAGGTGGATATTTTCTGTACGTTCGAAGTGTGCTTCGTAAGCGCCTTGCGATAAATTTTGCGATGCTGAAAGCGTATATGGAAACTTTAAATCTCGTAGCGCTTTGTAGGTGAAACAAACTTGTTGATGTTGCGACAGCGAATCAACGTATTTCGAACTTTACCGGCCGTATTTTAACACCATTTTTTTTTTATAATAAAATGCATAACACAAAGTAAACACGCATAATGGTCAAAACGAAAATCGTCGGTAGTCAACGCAATAATATTGCAAAAAGAAATGGTGCTTTTATCGTACGTAATATATTTAAGCAACGGCACTACAATGGACCGAAGAGTTATCTAAATGTTATAAATTTATCGTTTTCTAAAAAACTTTAAAATGTTAATATAATACGACATCAACTTCTAACATTTTCGCAAGTCTATAGACGTGAATTTTGTTGGCGTAGATAGTAACATTTCAGGGCGTCCAAAGAAATATATGTCAGTACTGAAAAGTTTTCTGATTATTACATACACAGCGCAGTAGAAGTTATGATTACAAAATATTACATTTTGGGATGATTTCATCTTTTGGCACAATCCTTCCACATTTATGTTACGCATATGAAAATAACTGTCTGTTATGATTTCACGTGAAAACCGTTGAACATACTTTATAAAACTTTGGTATGAATATACCACTTATAACTTGGTAAGCGACACAGCAACTGTTAACACTGTACAATATGAACCCTTCAGTCGAGTTAGGGGTACAAAATTGTATCAAGTTTATCTAGATTTAAAAGTAGCAATCTTATGTTTACATACGTATCTTTGTAAATATTCATTGATAAGCATCAACTTTTATTCCCAGTATACAAAATGTGGCAACATATAGAACAAAAAAAGACGAAATGAGATTATTAGGATATATTAAAAGCATCTTATTCTCAAATGACAGAAGCATCTAATACGAGCACGTCGGTGACTTGATATTTAATGAGCGAAATCCTTTTCCAAAGAACAGCAGAGTGGTCATCTAACCTAAAATAGTACTTGACAATGGAAGCGCACAAGAGTGCAGCATGTGGGAAATAAGAAAAATGGGGCCTTAAACATTTTAAAAGGATTGGAGGACCTTGTGCGATTCCCAATTTATCTTCTTAACGACTTCCGCAATGTGACGTGTTCAGAGCGTCGGGAGGCGCGCGCGCTGTGCGACGTGGCCCGTCCTCGCGCACTAACCACTCGCACGTGTGTCGTCATTTTTCATCTCGACATGCATATTCAACGTAACAATAAATCACATGGAGCCATCCTCGCGATCCAAATGAAATCACCTACTGTCCGAGCGATAACTGGCAAAATTTTCGCACATAAAATACAAACAAACGAAACGAAACAGCACCAAAATATAACGCTAATAATTACCCAACCTTTCGTGTCGATGATAAATAGCGTCATTATTATCAGCAGTGTGGTGAAAAACGGTTCTTGCCTTGATATTTATTGAAATATCTGGCCAGCTGAATATTATTTTATGAGATTCTGCACTTCTAACTTTCATTCTTCAAATTTAGCAAAAACCGAAACTAAAGTATATTTTAATGTTAACATTTATGCACTCACAGGAATACTTTTGAGTTCGTATATGTAATGTGTTGCTATTATTTAAGGTCGGAATAGCATTTCTTATCTAGGATATGCAAGGATAAATAAATATAACTATTCAGATTCTCTAGCCATAAAGAAACGTCTGATTGTTAGTGTAATATTCAAACTCTACGTACAATGCTTATCAGAGTGTAGATTGCGAAAGTTTTATATATTTTTATATAACGTAGACCCCAACCAACAAAGAATGTCTGCCGCGAGACATTTAGTAATTTCTCGAGCAGACTCGACAGACTGCGGGCGGACAATGAAACTAAGCAAGTCTGTTTTGGCGAAACCCCAAAACTTTTAAGTCCGTAGAACTATATTTCACAATTGGAAGAGTAACACTGCCCAGTAATATTGGACAAAGATTAATAATACCTGGCTCCAAAACGTGACTGGAAATTAATATTAATAACTCGGTGCAGCAAACTCAGACAGATATGCCCCGTGGCGTAGAAATGTAGTATTGTGGCTACGGTAGATCCTGGGATCTTAGTTTAGCTCTAGTTCTCGAATTCGTTCGTAGATAATATTGAACCGACATTCAAGCACTTAAAACGTTTAATCTAAATATATATTCTAAAACAAAGTATTAACCACAGCTGCTTCGTACTCGCACCACCGTGTAACACTCATAACGACAGTTGTAATACAACTGGCCTCCCAAACAAAACACGCGCGCGGCTGGCAAATGTGAAATTACTGAAGGTAATCCATACGCTTGAGCGTCACGTTCGCAAATGTGCTATTTACATAATTATTGTCAAATGCGGAGGAGTGCCGGCGGACCCTTCTATAATCACCTATTATGTTTTAGATTTCGGTTCAATTAATATCCCGACATATGTATGTAGATACCCGACATCAGTGTTAAGAGAATGACGTCGGGATAACGCAATAATCACACGGACATACTCTTCATTTACGTACCCTAATAATCCACGTCGATAGCAGTGAAACCGAGTGTCGAAATAATTAATTAAATTTTAGCGGTTCCGACTCTCGAAGGTTTTGCCATTTATAAAATGTAATCCAGCGGAAAACAAACGCCAATTTCAATTTTCAAAAGAACTTTTGATTATACAGAAACGAAGAAAAGGCAGCAAAGACTGTTTAATGAAAGTTTTAGTACGAATAATTTAACAGGTTTAAACGTTAGTATCGCAAAGCGGCAGTTTCGATTTGCGGCCAAGTAATAGATGTAACGCAATGTTTTAACAAAGTTTTTAAAGCAATTTAGAGGTACCGTCTTATTTCATATATGTACACAGATAACAACACTATTAAACTAAACTCCATACCGAATATATCGAAACTTTTTACGTTAAGTTAAATTTTCTAGACAGAAAACTTCGAATAGTACATACCTATCTACAACAGTTTATATAAAATAAATGAATGTTATTTTCATAGAAACACACATTAAAACTTTTGAATGAAATGCGCCGTCATGCGAGAAGCCATTTCTCCCTTGCGTAGACACTGGGAGGTCACGAACTCACACGTTGTTTATACATTGGCAGTGATTTGCCGAATATAAACTCGAGTAATGAGCCGTGACACTACCTGTGCGTGGCTTAGGCACACGATTTGTTCGCTACGGCAAGGCAAAATTTACATTCGGCGAGCCGAAGCCGAACACTTCTCTCCCTCTTAGAATCCGAAACATTGAGTGCTCGATAAGCGATTACACGGCTTACGCGAAGTTTCCAGATTGTTCGTACACTTCTTTTAATTTTAAAATAACTCGTGTTAAAAAAGAAATATAAGGGTTCATTCAGTACCTACTGAACATAAAATCCAAATTAAATATTAGGTGGTTGTATCAGTTGCTTTTTGAAATTCTCAGTTAAAACATTTATAATCATGAAATCGTTTCATGACAAACTTTCTTGAATATAAAATCGAAGTTCGAGGAAGTAAGATAGCGTAGCCGTTTAATTCTTGTGAAGTTGAAGCTAAAGCGTTACATAAAAGACTCCGAGCGATGTCAACTTAGAACTTTTCCAACCGAAAACTATCTGGTGACATTTGAAAATTTTCCTCAGTCACAAGAGTGCCCTTATCAGAAGGATATTGGAGAATAACATAACCATACTGTGCACGTTGATCTGTGACTATAAAAGGATATTGGACAATGAATTTTAGAATTTTAAAATATTAGAAGAATTAGTGTTTGATATAAGCATACCTATGGGGAATTTTTAAATACATAGATACGGTGAAGAATTTAAGATATCTACGTTGTTTCTTTTGAGCTACTTACTTACACGTTGAAAACAGCCGCCATCTTCACAACCGCAGCGAGCGTGTTAAGACCGCTGACACAAACATTTAAACAAACTTGAACAGTTTTAATTGAAGCACCCGTCGTGATGGGTAGGAATGGGACTCAGTTCTGTTTAAGAGGTTACTACAAAACTATCTCGAGCCTTGTGTTGCCACTAACTAAATTAGATCGAGAGTACACGCTGTATACTCAATTCATAAAGGAACTTCGACTACGTTTCAGGTAATGACTGTTAGTCTGTGGCGCTAATTACGGTAGTTGCGGCACCGAAAAGAGCAAACTTCAACGCGGTGGGTTCACGTTTCGTAACTTTATTAATCTATTTGAGAGTACTTATTTTTAGTAATAATATTTGGCAATATTCGTTTGAAAATAAGTCGCACAGAAAAAAAAGCGCCATGTTAGGCACAAATAATATGAATTTATTTAATTAATCTTAATCTAATTAGTTCATCAATATTACTTGACATGTTCTTAAATAAGTATTACGTAAAGATGTGTTTGTAGTTTTTTTTGGAAATTAATTGTTTGAAATATACAGCATGAATATATTATGTTTTGGTAACTTATAGTGACATGAAATGTTATTTATATTTCTTTAAGCCTTCTTACTTACCTTGCCTTAACAAAAAAAAACCTTGCTATTCCTGTCACAAATAGGATTATTTTTTATTATATGACAAAATTGTGTGGAATGATTCAGGTCAATGTGTAATTTGTCTCAGTATAATGTTTTCTATGACAACCGATTACGACAGATAACATAGGGATTAGACAAATAAAGATCGTTAATATATTGAAAGATTCACTGTAACCCTAGGTATTCGTACCTTAATACTCGTATAAATGCTACATTGGAGGTTGGTAATTAAGATAAATTCCTTAAGAAGAGGCGGCGGCATTGTCGATAAATCGTTAACAAAATGTTTCGCAAACGCCCCACCTACTGGCAATCTGACGCTTTGTAACTTTCCTGGTTTAAATAGGCCGTCGATCAATCTCGAGACCATTATCATTCGCCAGAGATTTATACAACCAGGGTAAGTATGTGTTGTAAATATTAGGAAAAAAAACAAGCTCCAATAAATAATTATTAAACATCACTCAATCATAAAAACCAGAGCGTAAAATATGTACCTACCAATATATTACAAGTACATTTAAGGATGCCTGTATACTCGTACATGTAACACACAAAATGGTATTTACCAGAATAGTAATAGTCACTTAATCAAATAGTATTTAAAGTGTGAAACAAAGGAGAGTGCTTTACTTAAGAACAGTATGTATTAGAGCTGGGTCAGGAACTCTCCACTCTGTTTTTATTTTAAAAGAGGTGTGACCAAATTTCAAGAATTTTAAGAAAATAATGCTAATCTTATAGCAAACAATTTGATTAAATCATTATTAAAAGAAATAAAGTAGTAACATCACATTTCACATTGATAGTAACAAAAAAAGATACTCCTCGAATATCCAAATCGAGTACAAATAAAATAGAATTAAAATGAATTAAATCATACGATACACAATAAAGTACATACCGTGCAATGTTTACAGGTATAAAAATAAACTAAATAAGTAGCGTAACCATGAGGTGTTTAACTTAACTATTAATAAATAAAAAGCAAAAAGTAAAAGTAAAAAAGTGCAACACGGCTACTTCAGTGTAAGCATGTACAATTAAGAAGTGTCGAGTTTGATATTAAACAAAAAAATATCCAATTAGTACATTTCCACTAAAACCCCATTTGTTTCACACTTCGATCTAAAGTTTTAAAATTTCGTTCCCAGATACTCCCGGCTCCAGTAAAACACGTTAGTATGAAAACTTTTTAACAAGTTATTATTTTTTGGCTCGCACATTTTGTTATTAGGTAGGTACTTTCTTGAGTTATAATTCAATGGATTTTCACCTTTATTCGGAAGGTAGCAAGGTTTTAAGGAAATAAATTAAGATAATGATAAATCTTAAAATATTGCAAAGTGGATGCTAGGCGGCACTAGGCGAGCGCCAAATTGAAGACAAATGGTGATATCGTTTTAAAACGATATCACAAAGCGCTTGGATGGAAAATATATAAAGTACAGTTAGAATTCAACGTTCGTTTTCTTTGAAATTGAATTAAAACTTAGTGAGCTCTTTAGTATTGTTTTCTTTGACACAGCGCAATTGTGACTGTTTTCCTCTTAGCTGTAGTAACCCCGAGACTTTTAAGAAAAACTTACGAATCTTTGTATTGGAGCTTTAATTTTATAAAGTTAGTTATCTTTCATTGACACTCCGAACAATACTGAGAATTCAAACTACAATGACGAACAAAGACTAATGTTTGTCTAGACCACTGGACAATTGTCAGAATTGGATAACTATTTTCTTAATTCAAAAACGTTTGTTTCACACGAATTTAGTTCTTGGACAATGGAGACATTTAAATGGGATTGTCCTTCTAAGCTTAAGACTATTCGAAAAAAGGAAGCATCGTTCTAGCTACGCACCGCAAAATACAGTTTGAGATCTCATCGACCGAAGCAATTTCACAAATAGCGAGAGCCCTTAAAACATAAACACGTATAGGCAACGCGCACAGAGTCCCGGCGAGAATGGGAACTATTCCGACATTCCGGAGGTTAACACAGGAATGTCTGCCGAATTGAGGTGACCAATCAAGGTATATTAAACAATACAATACACACGGTATTGTAATTACTGACGAGAATTATGCGCGATTAATAAAAAAATAAATACGAACACAAAAATAAATACAGAATTGTTAATATTCGTGTCACATCTAAATAACAATATAACCATATGACTTATACAGTCAAACACACTCAGAAACACATTCAGCATAAATAACAAACAAATATCTACTTACATAAACGCAACGTACTGAACTTTCCCTAATGTGCAGTGGCATAATTTACTTACATTGATGATTTGAACGGTAGAGCTGCTATAACCATTTTTGCGCTTCGATTTACAATTAACGCTACTATTTTTAATTACATTTAACGCTAACGTTTCACGTATAAAAGAAAACACAAAAGTCATAAAGAACAAAGTAACTATGTACCCGAGCGACGTAATAGAGGTCTTTCTGACGCAGCCAGAGTAAGTGCGAATGGGTCAGATTGCGGCAATCAAAACAAAGTTAAATCGATAAAAGGAAGCCCAACATTGGAACGGGAAGGTAAACATTGTGTGTTGTAGGAGGAAGTCGCGGGAGGATACACTTCACCCGCACACTTCCATTTCGACAATAAATGAGTTAATCAGCACCGAGCATACTCTATCAAGAAAATCGCGAGCGAGCGATAAATGTAGATGGATTTTTTTTCTTATCAAGGTTATATTATTTACAATAAAACGAGCTTTCGTGCGTAGCACTGTTGGAGTTAACGTGGTTTTTCTTTAAAGTTATTATATTATTTATGTACATTCTTACTATTATGCGGTTTTTTTAATAGTATTCACTATGAAATTTTCATTTTCCACGTAAGCAAAGACACACGTCCAATATACAAAATTATGATAATTGATCACACTTTTCAAAACTATGTAAATGCCTGCATTAATTGTTGTATATAAATGCAATTGTTTATCAGGTGTGAAGTTATATAACACATAAAAGAAATATACAATTTCTCCCCAACAAACATGGTTGACTGTTACAGATTGTCTTTCGCCATTAAGTCATGCTATTGTGCAAAAATGTATGCAATAAAAACTAAATAAATAAAGGAATGGTTCAATAAAAGGCTTAGAATATATTGAGTAAAAATACATATAGAGGAAAAATAAACGTGGCCTAAAACAAACACAAACCAGAGCGATCCGATTCGACTCACAGACATACTTGTACCTCGATACGAAACGCTAAAAAAATATTTAGATACGAATAATATAGGTAGTTTTACTTTTACTAGATTGACGCAACATAAAGCGGTATCAATCATGCGCCAAGGAGCAGTGTACCGCGCCGGCGACATTGGCCACCCGCCATTCATCACACTTCGAACGCACTAAGTGCTTTAGCGCCAAGACGAACATAACGTTGAAAATATAGTAGGCAGTTCAACATTGTTACTCGCTACAATATACAATATACGAGTGCGCCTGTTTTTCGTTTATTACTATTTACTTTTTCTGCTGAAAAGCGTACAAATTAGCACTGCACTGGCAGATTAATTGTAATCAATCATGTAGCTAAGCATAGTGTCCGTCCTCACGACGCTCAGGACACGATCGTGTGTCGCATTTCGAAAGCGCGTTGCTTTAATACTATCTCGAAGAAGAGAAAATTAAAATTTAATAACTAGGATAATCTAATTGGCTTTATAATTAACTACTTTCAACATTCTTTTAATCAGGCCGACGGCGCCCTACACAGCATGGATTTTTATATCAAATTGACGTCATTAACAGCATCAATCATACGTCCAAGAGCAGCGTTTCGCATCGCTAAAAGTACTAGAATTACAGCTCATAACATTTATCACACTTCGAACACTGTTAAATATTCTTGAGGACAAATATTGCTAAGTTTGCAATATAACATGCTATGTATCAGCACATATACTTTCGTATTAAACACCTATTAATGTTAAAAGTTATATTTATATGTCAAACGAGACACAAATGAGCGGACATCAGTTAATGT
>DVPR01001098.1:0-11639 GCA_018239345.1 Oxynetra stangelandi | reverse complement strand
CCGAGCCAAAGGGCCCGGCGGACGAACGGCGATAACTCAACTCTGCATAGTTCAAATACAATCGTGTGGATAGCGTGCCGCGGTGGCGGCGCCTGCCCTTCTACGTAGCCACTAAACATTTGTGTCGCCCTCGCGTATACAATCACCTCGCCTAATCCAGACAATACGAATGCAACCTCACTTGAACATCGTGCTCCGACTCAAACGTACAAACTGTCTATATATCTATCTATCTATCTACACATTGAACGTGGAATTTGTGTTGCTATTATACAGCATGTAATTATAATATCAGTAATAAACGGTGTTGTAAATTCAAAGCTGCCTCATAATTCCTTTTTGTAAAAGATTCATTACGTATTTGTGATTTATTATTATGACTACTATTATAATGGTAGAGTTATGCCACCATATAAAAGTAATCATGGTAATAGGTATTGAATGTATTGTATGTCAAGAAAAGAGAGGTAAATGTCCCGATGATGTCTGTTGTCAATATGATTCACGAATGACGGGGAGTTGCTTAGTGACAGAACACCGTGTAAATAAATAAAGATTATGAAGAAAATGAGTCAAGAAAGACTCACAAATTGTCACCACATTTTAAATGATATCCTTTGAATTATTTTATTATGACTATATTATATTTTTTATTGAACTATCATAGATAACATAGTAGTTAGTGTATCCGACATTGCGAGAGGGCGATTCGAAAGTTTATATTTATTATAAAAAATTAAATGTGCGTCCGTAGAAATGTACCTAATATATGAGGTATAAATATTGAATGTGTATTTGAATTGCGCCCGCGGAGGTAGGTAGTCGTCACTTATTTTCCAACGTCAGTCACTCACAGGTTGTGTTGTATTGCTGCTCTACATTAAAGCTATTAGGATTTATGCACATAGTTATGAGCACGTACACAGCCGTGGACTGTTGGCGACCCGTGTTTCACTATACTTTTGTATGCAATTGAAATGCTTTTCTATCTATGTTTTGTATATGTTAAACGTACGCTGAAACGTGAGAAAATGAGTAAACATTTGAAAACGTACCTCTGTTGTAACTATGGCTAAATATCACTGTTACTTTTTACGACAAGCTACAGTTTACTTTAAACGAGTATGTTAATGTTCCCGACTCTATCGTTATCGAACCGTTTGTGTTTATATATGTTGAAACATTAAACAAATATTGTTGATTAAGTTTATTTATTAACAAGAGGGAATAGTCACATTTTTATGACTGAAATCCTATGGTGTACGATCGGCGTAGCGTTACAGCGACGCAACGGACGTCGGGAGCCGTTACCATCGACGGCCATTAGATGACCACTCTTAATTAACAACAGTTACCGCGCAACGTGCGCCGGCCTGCGTTGTTAAATATCAACCGTAACCGATAAACAACCCCCCAACACTCCCGATCACAACACACTATACAAAAGAATAAACATTGGAAAGCTTTTTGAATCTTATGATAATTGTATCACTTTGATCGTGTAATTTAAATCGATTGTATTCACCTATAAATGTATAGATATTTTTCTTCGTTCGCTGTGAACAATGTAACAGTTCCACATCCGTTGCACTGGCTATAGCGAAATAAGTAAAAGACAATAGTGACCTCGATACATACATACAGACACATATATACAGATGACTTCTTTAAACAAACGAGCGATCCGCTATCTCGCCGACACCTACATTAAGAATGTGAGCCATCGATGCATGTGCGTTCGCGATTCGTGCAGTCGATATAACTTTTAAGAGAGCTTTCCAAACGTCGTCCGGCGATTGAGCTTCGTAGTAATTATTTTCAAAGGTAGCAGCCGTATGTCGAGGTAAGTGCAGTGCGGCGGGCAGGCGGCAGGCGATCGACCGATCTCTCACATGATAGCGCGGCGCCGGATGCCACGACAGCGTCGCTCGCCTCCACCCGTCCTCTAATTGCGAACACTCTCCTATGAAATATTCCGTGGATGAGCGCCGTGCGCGCCACACGGGGACTTACGCATTGTCTGCTGCCGCGCGTGAATCCTTCCGCCTCACCCGTCCGCGATCCTAATCGCCGATTCGCCCGTAGACACGGCCTAATTGCTAATGGCTTTTTATGTGCCCTCTTATAAAATAGATATAACGTAGACATTTATAACGCGCTGCAATGGATAATTTAATACATATGGATACTAAGAGTTTTGTAAAAAAAGAAACAAAGATGTAAATGCAATTTGCATAATGTATTAATAACGGTTTGTTGGTTTAATCGTTTTCGAAGAAAGGCATGTTATACTTCAGAAGAACAATTAGAAGCTTTCGTGTAGGAGTACTTTTGCAAAACCGACCACCCATGGCCGTTTATAAAGACCACCGCGCTCATGTTTCTGTCGGCATACACCAACTTGAGAAAATTTAGTTATACGACGACATTGTGGCCCACTCGTATAGCACACAGAATCTCATTTGTATAAACATTTATTCCAACGAACGTACAATATATAATGAGACACTGGTTTATTAATAATTAAGTATACTCTTAAGACCAATTATATGCGGGCAATAAAACCGAACACTGGTTTTTTGGCTGAGGCAAAAAATTCAACTCATTAAATACAGTTACATAGCTAAAGACGCGGGCGTGGTCATTCGTTTGCGTGACAAAAACAAAATGATGAATTGCCGACATTATCCTGAGTTTCTGACGTTTCAAACGCACCCATTCTCCGCGGAGTTGAAGTCATTGGAAGGCATTGGACTTATCTTATCGGTCAAGTCATAGTCAATATAAATCACCGGGATATAAACCATTTGTCGTTTCATCTGAGTGGTATTTAATGTTTATAAATAGCCGCATGGAATAAATAAAATTCTAGGTTCGTACTCTATATCGCTTGTTCGCGGGAGGTATTTGGAAATAAGATGTTTGAATTTCCTGTCAGCTGTTTTAGTCAGTCATTAATAATATTAACTAGAACTATAATAATCATAAAATGAAATATTAAAAATGCAAAAAACAAACGGACAATAAGATTTTTAGTGAAGAATGAAAATGACCGAAAATTATTTAAAAATGTAGAAACTTGATGTAAAAGTATAAATACATTTAATCCCTTCGTAGAAAGCATGCCATTGTTGTATATAGTATACGGTATATAAAAAATGCCATGTTATATTTAATACATTTTAAATTTATAAAAAAAATATTTTAAAACCATAACTGTCAAATGAAAATAAATTAGAATTGAACTTTCCAATGAAAATTAATTAATATTCAAAATAATTACTGTACCATATTACTTGACTTAATGTTAAATGAACGCTGAGTACACAGCAAAATGATCTAAACGCCCACATATTTCACGCCTGTCTCGATGTTTATACAGGTTCCAAAGAATCGTGACTGTTTATTGAAAGCACACCGTACGTAATGCTAATCGGCTTGTATTTGTCATACTATTGTAACGGATGTATTTTTATTAAAGCTTCAATATACATAGAAAATCACCGCTCACCTCATCTTCACCCATGAGTTATTTATTTATTGTGATTTATTACACTAATAAGCTTTGAGATAATGTACCGACAGCATTCAGTCTGTCGTCTTAATTATCTCAGTGATGGTGCTGTTGGCACCTCCAGATGACTAATACGACGCGATACTACAATTTTTTTTTCCCTTAAATCATTCATATATAAGGATCAGATGGACAATATTTATCGGCAAAAAAGTCTGCAATAAATAAACGATCGCTAGAACCGTCGGCGTATGCATAAAAAGCGCAAACGAAATAATGTTCGTTGTCCTTTTTGTGTCGCTAAATTTACCATCACGTGCTGAGCGTAACGCAAGGCGGACGTCGGCTTTTTGCGTACTTTATTCGATAATATTTCTCGGGCGCACCGCCGCGAGCGATTTACAATGTAATATATTTTTGTTAAAAAAAAACAAAAAATATCGCCATAAAATGTATGTCCTATACACCGTAACAAGTAAGCAGATGTACATTTAACATATAAGTGTAGGTACATACGTCGTTTGCGTGCGCGTCTGGTCTCAGGAATCCGTTCCCGTAGGTATTCCACAACTTGACACGGCGCATTCACTGACTATTCACGTCCTCAAACAATTATGTAGCAGTTTAACGTCTCTCTTCCCACGATTGTATCGTCAAAGTGTACAGAGTTTGCACAGATTTATGTTTATCTATGGTGCGCGGTGCCGGTGCGAGGCATATTTTATTATGTTTGTCGCCTTGTAACGAAACTATTTGTTTATCACCCTTTCGGCAACGATAACTTATTTTAATAAGAATAGCATAAATTTACATATCGCATACATTTTATTTATTGTAAAACCTGAAAACATCAATGTAGCCTAGATATTGGAGACTCCTCTACAAACATTCGATTAATAATAACCCTAAAGTTAATTTTCTTAATAAATAAAGCATCGCTAAAAGCAAATCAATCAAAAAGCTTAGTCGATAGAATACCTGATATGTTGATAAAGCGTTACACAAAGAAAAAATTTCAAGTTGAAACAAAACACACATCGGTCACGGCCGGGTGGGTTAGTGCTCGCGAACAAACATCCGCGATGCGATCGAACATGTGTATTACGTGTACATGTATGAATGGGTACTCAGCGGTAGGTGCGAAATTTGGCGTGCGATTCGGCCGCCCTGCGATTCCCGGTTCCGCAACGTTAATTTGATGTACGGAGGCAGATGCCCTCGTGGCGATAGCGAGCTGCGCGCGCGCTCCTTCCGCGCTTCGCCGTACATCCCGAACAGCCGCGTGAAACATGGCACTAGGCACGTACATTACGTACTCGGAATGAACCAGCAGACCGACGTCTATTACACTAGGGTTACAACTTTCGCTTTAATGCATTATCGAGGCTAACCTCGATTTATTTTCACAGCGACACTACGTATACAGTATATATGTAAATAAAAATGAAAAAAATACATGCCTATCTTCTTCGCTTAATCTCCACCCGTCCGTTAGATTACCGTGGTCAATTTCTGCGCATAGCATTCCTTCTATATTTGGTGTTAATCTGTTCAGTCATGTTATTTATATACAAATGTTTCCTTGTACTTACCCACTCGTACGATAACCAGAAATATTCTCTCCACGCCGGTCATCGTGCCTAATGAATCATTTTATTTTTTATCCAAGTTTAAATGTTTAGTTAAATGCGGTTGACGTCTACTGTTCCTATTTCAATTTTCATCCTTAATATTTACTAATGTTGTTATACTATTCGATAAAATATTTAATAGCAATTTGAAAAAGTGTATAACATAAAATGCACTGAGCGAAGATTTTCGCAAGAGCGAAAGGCACTCGCTTGCATCTCCGGATATATCTATCATTGCTAGAAGAATACTGTAAGTCTAAGAGCTGTCTATTGTTATATTGTATAGCTGTGTCATCTCTGGTCATTTGTATAAACCCTTACAAATTGAATGCGGTTTTGAATATCTGATCTATAAGGCTGCAAAAGCGTGACTATTCTATTTTTATTTTGTATTAACAAATATATACATATATTCATATTACACTGTTATTAAACTTACATCAAGTTGTATTTTTAAAACATGTGCATGTTATATGCCCTTACTCGTAGAGCATTTATTTATTTTTTTATTAAAGTATTTGGGTTAATCTAAATTAATATGTAAGATTATGCAGATGTGTATCAAAAATGTGCAGTGAGCACTCCTCGACTTGTGCCATTAAGGTATTTAAATCGAGTTTGAGATTTTCTGTTATGTTATTATGTAAATGTAAATCTGTGGCCACGTGAAAGATAACGTTTTAATGTTTCAAATCTCAACTCGAATCAAGCTTCCGCGGTAGGAAAAATATCTCCCCCTAAACCTCATTTGCCATACAAGGTTTTTAAAGTAGGTGCTTCTCTTAATTTTTATATGAAGACAGCATCAGACAAGCAGATCTCAGTGACGGGTAGCCGTTAATGCCCATGGACGTCTGGGATCGAGCTTTAACGGGATTGTAAGAATGTTGGTATCACTTTGTTCAGCGGGTAAAAGTTGTTAATAACAACATTGGTTAGTGTTAATCGATAATAGAACTACTAGATACGATGATTAGTAAAACTACTCCTGTTAAAGTATTTTACTAAGAGTACAGTTAGAATTTATAAGTAGCTGTCCTATTCGAAGATGAACACAGTTGTATTGGTAGTCGAGTAGGGTGGAATGGTTGCTTCGAGTATAGGCCCACGTGGCCCGTCAATTAGATACTTCAGAACTTGAGATGTTTTATTAACTGGCACTTCACAGTAAAAGTAGGTGTATTATTGATATGTGGTAGTCGAAAATAATGTATAGTATGTAGTACCTTACCATTAGTCAGGTGAATTTTATTGTGAAATGTTGAATTTTTTTTTATGTATTAGAAGAATTGACTTGTATGCTAAGCGTTAGATTTTAAATTTTGTATAATAAAATGTATTGATTTCTAAAAAATATTATTAAAAGATATATATTTATTTATTCCTGTTCTGCATTATATATAAAATGCAGAACAGGAATAAATAAAATATATAAAATGCAGGGTACATAGCTGCGATCTCTAGGTATTCTAAATGATATGTAAGAATGTGAAAATTAAGCCAAACTCGTCAGTGGTCAGTAGCGTATAAAACTTTACGTCTGTACCGATTGCGAATTAAATTTTTAAACAATAGGAGTTGAGGTCCTCAATTGTGTGGAAACAGCGACATTATATCAAAACAAAGGCATAAATCGCTCATAACAGTTTAGACGCTAAGATAAAGGCGGCCACGGAGTGAACTGATTTTGGATTCATTCACCCCACGCTACGTTACGCTCGCTGAACCGCAGGACTGCACATTGTCTCGCGGCGCGGACCGAACGCGAACGATCCTTTGTTGGTTGGTCACAGCTCTCTCTACATACTCGTACATACATTGTAACCAAAAACCGATCGCGGAGAACACTGAAATATTCTATCTCGCATAAGAGATTTTACTTTCTAACAATGATACCAGTATTGCGAGCGACAGGATTTGGTGAAGGCTCCATTTAATTCTTCCAATCTATACGTGACAGGGACAAATTGAATTTCTCACTCTCGCCTTGGTGTCTACGTGTAATGCTTGTTCGCTGAACTTTCTTTTCGCATTGCTTGTGGTGTAACCTGAGCCACTTATGAAACTTATTGACTCGGCAACAGTGAATGACGCTAACGATAGGCTCTTTATTACAACGCACCGCGATACCACTCTGCCAGTCTGTACGTCACATTGACAAATTGTGTTTGCTCTCGATCCTTCTATTCTCTTGGACGCTTCGGGACGCAAGTGTTCCTTTGTTCGCTACACTTTACCTACACTGTAACCCAAACCACTCGCGGAACACTGCACCAAGGTGAAACGTATTCACGCCTCCGAGAATCTACCTCAACAACATTACCGAGTTAACGATGTTCGCGCCGGAGTGGCGAGTGTCGCTAACGATAGCTTTTCGTCAAAGCACACTCTAGACACAACACCCCTTTTAAACAATATATTATTACATTCACAAATTGAATTTTCTATTTGTTCATCTGTTTTGTTTGTATTGAGAACAATTTGGCTAGGCTATATTGATTTTATCAAATATTTTGTTACAATATATAGGCCTTTTTTATCGGTTTACCGTTAGAGATGTCTTTTCTGTCAGAATGAGAAAAGTTAAGTTCATAGTCTGTCGTGTTGGCTAAACGCGGGCTGACAACTTCACGCGTCTTAAAGAACATTATAGAAAACACTAAGATGGGCGCAGGTTTTCTCATGAAGTTTTGTTAATTGAAGGCTATATGTTGAAAATTATAAAATGCTCCACTGAAAAACTTGCTTTAGGTTGATGAAAGAAATATTTTAGTAAACTCATTTTTAGTACATGAATTAATTTTAAAATGTTTATCTTATTTTAAATTATCTTCAAGCGTCTAGTGTAGTATTATTTCTATGCATATTCCTGTAAAGATTGCACTATTATTGGATAAAAGGAAGCAAGAGTATAAATTGGAATAAAACTTAAAGGTAAACAAGCAGTAAGTAAAAAGTTAGGCACTTTCACTCGGACGGGAAACGGTATAGAACACGGATTTTTGAATCCCGACCTCGACTTTCTCATGATGAAAACGTATAATTTAGTGAATGGCCCCATTAAAAAAAAGATATACGTACAAACTTTAACCAAACTATCGGCGCTTATCGTTTTTCTCTGTCCGCGCGCGACCGGTCCATTGATCTTTACCGATTACTGCTGTAATTGTTATAATGATAATGCATAAAACTTACTTTTACTTGTACTCACGTTTAAAATAGAAAGCATTTTACGTGTTGTTTATTGTTATTGGAACGTTACAAAAGACACACAATTTCGTTTCGAAACTGTGCTGGCCGATTCAAAATTTTTACTGTCCCGTACACAAATAAAAAAAATTATGTTTGGACGGTATATTGTTTTGCAACGGCATCCCATTTATTTTAGCCTTTTGTAATGAATTTCATACGATTAAAGCTAAATTTATCAAATAAAAAAGCAGTTTGGTTCATTTCTGTGCGAGTGGAATCGTTAAAATAGCAGTCACCTATACTTGCTACGTGTCTGTTAGCCTTTGGCATTGACAGCTGTCTTCAATCATTTCTCTTTTTAAGATTTCGTTCGTATCGAAGTTTGATTTAAAAGTTAAGTGATTTCTCGAGTGATGGCTCAGTAACCCACATATTTAAAACATTTATCAATACAACCGGCCCGCGCTTGTCTCGGAGGTGTTACAATCACATTGAAATCAGACGTACCAGTTATAACATCACTTACAGTGAATGGTCATTTTAATTAACTTCATTAGCAACATTGATTATATTCACATTCTCCAAAAATGGAACACACTCGGGCCCGATATAGGCAGCTTTCACTGGTCGAATCGATGGGTTGATAAAATTTGACAATTTTATAGTTTCGGGAGCTTAACGGGTTGTACTGGCATAAAATGTTGTAAAAAAAAGAATTGATACTTTTTTAATTTTTTTAATGTTTAAGAAAGTAATAAATAAAAATTTCAAGGAATAATTCCAATGCAAAGTATAGTATGAAGATTGCTTTTTAGCATTTAAATCACTCTTTGTATCAATATTTGTAAGGATACATACGATTATATAAATTACGACAACAACAACAATACCATCACACCAGGTCTGTAACGGGGTAGGCAGAAAGCACCGAGTGCCAAATAGCTCTGTCCTTACAAACCTGACGTGCTTCGTCTACATTCATCGCTCTCTTCATGCATACAAGCCGGTTTCGAAGGCTCTTGACTCCTCCTTCAAACAGTGTCTAACTTATTTGGCTGAGATAGGAGTCTTATTCTCCCTCGGCACCTATGTCCATTAACATTCGCAGTGTATATGCTGCTTTGTCATTCTTTCATCATCCATTCTCTCTTTCAATATATAAATAAATATTTTTTTAATTAATTTTATATAATTAATATTTTAACATATTTCTTCCAGAGTAATATAAATACCTACATATATTCCTGCCACGGAGGGTATCATTATCACTTTAATATGTTCAGTTGGTTGATTTATAACAAATGAAGTCATTATTTATTAAAGTACCTAATCTAGTATATTAGCGCAGCTAATAGTACAGTGTGTACCGAGTTGCTCTATCAATTACTTAACTCGCACGGTCCCGCCCGGTATCGCCATTATAAGCACATTAGAGATGGTGTCGGCACGCCATAAAGGCATTACCACCATCTGTAGCACGGTCACATCGTTTCTTGACCGCCCAATTTTGTTTTTACCGCATACTTTATACTCGCCCGAGCAATTTTACATGAGCGTGCGAAAACTGTTCTGGGATTATTCGGTTGGTTGGTATCAGTTTCATGTTGTTGGCACAGCCGCAACGTGCATAGTTTCTTAATTAAATGTACAGTTTTCAATCTAAATACGTGTAATTGAATTTTTTTTATTGCTCTCACTAAAACACAAAACGATTCCAGTTTTACGATTACATACACTACTCTGATTCGTGTGCATGCTATGAACGTTTATGTGTTAATTTCTAAATTAAACAACTAAAATAGATTGAATGTGATTTGATGTTTTAGTCGAGTGTAATATATATTTCAGAGCTCTCCTCCGAGTGTAGATTAATTAGTCGGATAGAATGTATTTTGCGAGTCGAGCGGTAATATAAACTGATGACACAACGTAGCGTTGAGCTTATAAACCACGCTTACTTATGATCCAGGAAATCACCAATTAGACTTAAGCACTTGGTAAACGGAATCAATTAATTCGGCCATATCTTGTGCCAATAACGAGTTGCATTTACACGTCCACAAAGTACTGCCATACGACGCACTAGTAAAACTCTATGCTTAACTTTTTACTTACAATCGTGTAGAACGCGCTACTTGTACAAAGTTTTCTGAAACACGTTCATTTTGAAGTGACATAATTTTGTGAAATTTGCAACGATTGGAACAATGCATCGAATAATATTGTATTTTTATACATGTCGTTGGGCACTAATGTATATTGTATTTTATCAAAAGAATTTAATGAATTTTAACGAATAAGGAAATATTCTCAGATTGCCAATAACTTATTGAGTATTCTTCGCATTACGTTCACCATATAATTATAATGTTCACGTTCATCGTTTCTGCTACAGACAGAGTGGAATTCCCTGTCGGAATCTATTTTTCCCGATTCATACAACCTGGAATGATTCAAGTCAAGGGCGAATAGGCACTTTCTAAGATAGCGTACTTTCATCCTAGGCTGCATCCCGCTTTCCATCAGGTGGGATAGCAGTGAAACGCGAGCCTATAGCTAAATAAAAAATATATTTAAAAAAACATGTATGCGTGTGTGTGTATATATATAAATAAATAAATAAATAAATAACTGTCACGCCAGGTCCCTAGCGGGGTAGGCAGAGAGCACGGAGTGCCAAACATCTAGATCAGGTTTTTTTCTCGTGGGTAGGTGGAAAAGTGATCAGCTGAATTTATAGCTCTCGTATTTAATTACATTTAAAATAAAATTACGTAGTTTTGTGCACCGAGTGTAATCAGAATCGAAGATAGAAAGTCTGTGTTTTGTTCACAAATTACAGTTATGTGCATGTAAATAATAATAAAATTGTTACCTGCACCATCCGTCGACATAACCTCTACTGTGTGGATATTATCACTTCTCACGTAAATTAAACAGTTTATAACATCACCATGGCTACTGCTACTAACATTGAAGGCATCCAAAGAGAACTTGAACTGGGCTGGAGTAAGAAGATGGTTGAATTTGAAGGTCGGTTGAAGGCGGCAAGTGTGACCAATAGTCCTTCTATAATACAGTTAAGTAACGAGTTTTTCGCTTTTAAAGACTTGGTTAGTCAAATGTTAAGCCTCCTCCGTCAACAAGTTCTTGCCTGTACCAAAGTTGTGGATGCAATTGATATGCGACAGCGCCAGAAGGTTCTTCTGTTCAATGGAATCCCAGATGACGATAAAACAGACAGTGAACAGGCAGTATTGGACCTCATCAACAAAACTATGGGCCTTACGATTGTAACGAAC
>DVPR01001097.1:0-11640 GCA_018239345.1 Oxynetra stangelandi | reverse complement strand
AATCAATAACTGCAATCATAAACATTCAAATAAGTGCAAATATGTGTAGAGTACAGTGCCGTCTTAGCAGTCTTACGTACGCTGGTTTGTATTGCAAGGAGTGAATTGTGAAGTCAACTTTATAATGCTATTACACCAATCTCAAATTATAAGCTTCACCTTCTTAACCAACATCCTATCAATACCACGTAGTGCGTAAGTGTTACTTGCTACTATATAAATAATTTTCAAATCAAAAATCCATCTTGTTACGTTTTAAATCGAAATTTGCCCATTCACATCATGTCTGAGCGGCTTATTTACATCAGCCACTGCAAAACCACACAACTTTTCATTTTAATAAACCCTACTCAGATATTTTCTCCCCAGCGTCTCGACCTCGTTTATACTCACCGTGCTGAGCCAACCGTCATGAATATTATTAAGAGAATGCTTGCCATGTCTATGTGTCTATTAACATTATTAAATTGATAAGTGTATTATTTTTTAGTATATTAAATGTTGGAATATTTACTCAGAACAGTAAGTATGAATACTGAGTTCATGTTTGTTATTATGAAATATGCTAGCGAATGGATGTAGAAAATAACAACTTATTTTTGTAATAAAAAAGGCACGTATCATCAATGTGACTAGGTCGATGTGAGCTAATACTAATACATTTGATTTACTATACGTGTAGATATCGAGGGTAGCTGCTTAACTAGCAATGCCTTTTTTAGGGTTACAGGTTACAGAGCAATTTTTTATGCAATGGATATTTATGAATTTTAGACCCACTTCTTAGTATGAGGTGTATAATGTATTTAAATACATATATGTATGTGTTTATTTTTATTATATTAAAGAGAACTGGGCAGTACGAGATAAATTTGTACACGGTAAAACGCATTATATGAATTGATCTAAAAATTCTGTAAAATCTTTAAACGTACCCATATTTGTGTAAATAAACGTACTTTGTCTGTGTGAGATATTACTGGTAATATAAGAAAATATGTACTTGTTGATATAGTTAGTATTCATATTTTACTCTAAGGCTCTAATATCTAATGCGTACCTGTTTAGTAGTAATAAAACCTAAACATTTTCTATACAATATATCATTTCACAGATCACGACTACTCAATCCACGGTTATCGATTCGAGTGTCGTATAAGGGTTTTATAGTCATTCCAAGGTTGCTATGGTGCTATCATCAACGCTATTGGATTGTATTCCAGAGGACTATTCAATCTGACAAAAGCTAGCAATTTGTTTGCGTCCTTTCAGTAATTTTAGTTGGTAAATTTCTTTGTAGTACTGTCCTAATACGAGGAGTCATCACATTTGAAGTTGACTAATTATTTTTTTTATAGCCTTTAGACTCATGTTTACAGTATATTCGAATTCTCCATTCAATTTTGTTTCCATAAAGACTGGATGACTTGGTATTTAAAGCACAAAATCAATTTTATAACTCTTGTTCAGATGTACAGATACTGTGCCTGATTTTAGAATTTATCACAACAAGTTGTCTACTTAATATGTGAATATATAAAATAGTAACGAAAACATATTTTTTTAATAGTAAGTAAAATGCGTTGCACATCCTTGTACATCTTTATATAGACGATCAAGACATTAATAAGTTATAATTCTTGTTTGAATGTATGTTCGTTCGCTTAACATGCTAACGCTAATGAAACGATTCAAGTAAATTTTGCTGTGGTGATAACTCATTATCGGGGTCAATATATAGCTTTTTTACAACTAAGCGTAAATACAAATGCGGCTAGTTAACTGTTGATGAACATGACGACTAGTTATCCATGAAAGTCGGAGTGATCGACTCTAATTTTTTATACACTCCGTTTATGTAGCACTACTCCTAAATGCATTATTGTTCAACATAGAGAGTTACATTGGGACCTATTTCTTCGATCTAAGATCCCTGGTGTGTTTTCAAGTTAAGTGCTTTCAAATGGAACGTACACCATTAATTTTGACCCGAAAAGCTTAGAGAAACTGCGAAAAAGGCTATATTAAATTAAGCCTCATCAGCTCTGAAGACACCTAATCCTTCAAGGTAACTAATAAACCGGATATTACGTGTACGGAATCGGTCCGTGCCAAATAAATGTGTCGGCTCGATCAATGTCTTACGAAACGCCGGGCGCATTTGTTATAGTACATGCATCAGAGCGAGAGCGGGGCGGAGACGCTGTTACGACTAAATGATTATAATTCCCAAATGAAGAGTAAAACGTCTATATTCATATCGGACTGAATGATTTATTGAGGTTAAGAAAAGTTCCATTAAACTAGCATAAGTTCCCGTTAGTGGAAAATCTTCATAGCTTTGCCGAGTTTCTGTTTCTTCTAATATATATTATACTCAAATTCACCGCGGAACAGCCTGGCCAAGCACGGTATAAGGATCTAATATGTAACTAATGTGATCCAATTACGCTTTCCGAAATTATACCTTGTGCTTGACAACACTAAAGTCTCTTCAGTTTTCGGATCTCGGTACAAAATAAGGGGCTTACTGGCGTTTGTGCAAATTGTTTCACGCTGCAATGGCGCAAAGAGTAAATTGCCGGATTGAAGGTACCGTTCCAGAATATTGAAATATTCTAATATCCATATCTTATCTATAAATGAAAGTTTTAGAACAAAAAAATTTAAGCCAGATATAAAATTAGGGTACCGGCTGGTGTTAGACGAAGATGATTGCAATCAAATGTTTGTATAACGATGAGCGCTGAAAAGTTTTTATCGTGACGAAGGAGACTGGTGATATACAAGTAAAGCGGCAATAAGGTTATACTCGTTAGATCTCCAGCTGTTGACAATTATTTATGGATCACGTCCTCTGTGCTATAAAACAAACACATGGCGATAGCGTGGATTTTGTTCGATGATGGTAGATGTAGTCCAAATGAATTTCTAATTTAAATTACTGAGTTTTGAGAAACTTACCGGAATCTGCGGCTATTACCCTAGACGGTGTGAACCCAATTTCCTGCGGGATTACAAAGGACTGCCGGGACTTCGGAACTTGTACTGAAGTAGTCTCGGGATAACTTCTGATCTTGTTATAACGCACCGCTAGGCGCCACGTCCTGTGCATATACGCGTTTAATTACATACTCCTATATTAGGTAAGTAATTGTTGAGTTAGCACAACGTATTTTGTTTATATTATACACTTGATTGAAAATCTATCTAATTACAAATAATTACTTTATGCTACGTGACATCTTTCACCCGTTAACCTCCGAAATAAGATAAAAATTCGCGGTAGGAGCTATCACAACAATTTCATAACGAGTTTAAATAAATCTATGTATATATATATATGAGAATATATAAGGAAGTTGTGTTAGTTACACTATTTATAACTCAAGAACGGCTGAACCGATTTGGCTGAACATAGGTGAGGAGATAGCTTAGAATCAGGAGACGGACATAGGATTTCATCCCGTTCCCGTGAGACGTGACAAGAAAAGTGGGACGTGACATAAAACGTGGTATAACAGAATGTAACTGACAGCTAAACGTAATGTTGTCTAATTATGGTTGAAATTTGACAATCAGAAATTTTGAAGTTGACCGGTTGACATGATTGTTTCGAGTTTCTATTAGCTTATTATGCCGATATTATCTTTAACAATGCCACGACCAAGAAGATCGAATCCTTCCCGACAAAGCCGTAATGCAAGTAGAATTCGAAACATTGTGAATGAAAGTGCACTTCTTGCACCAAAATATATGGATAAAAAAGAAGCTATAACATCCTTGATTTTTTCATTTATATTTATTATCCTAATAAATATTCAACTTAAGAAAAGCTCATTTATTGACTCTATGGCGAAACAAAGTTCGCCGGGTAAGCTAGTAACTTCATATAAATAAAAAAATTAATATACTTTAGTACTTACACATATATTATTTTATAAGCAGGACACCGGTTGCTGTCATGAGACAGTAGGTATTTAATTACAACAATTTGTGTTTCGGTCTGAAAGCTGTGGGTATCGTTCAACATAAAAACATAAGATAAATGCAGACACAATCATTTTTAATACATATTTCTGCATACACACTTCAAACACTTTTTTTCTCCTCTTCATAACGCACTTCACTCTGCGACCTCGAGTGCTTGGTATAGTTTTCGTATTGAATATCGAGCTTGTAAGTCTCTAACTCAGATTTCTCTATGAAGTATCGGCTTAGTTCTCTCGAAGCTTGGGAGCCGATGTACTGAAAGTTATTTAAACAGTAGTAAGTTTTATCTAACAGTTTAATATAACGCTGGTGATCAATGAAACAAGTCTGGCCCTGTTATTATTGATACATACTAAGTCATTCTGTATGACTTGGAGCAGTAAAACGAGTGCCCGCAATTGGGGTCGATATCTACCCGTCTATTAGATAATTTGTTAATATCCACTCCCCTTCAAGTTGTCTTTTTCTAACCTAAGGTAGAAAACTATTTAAAACCTGATCTCTCTGGCTTATGTTCAATGAGCTCTCATTTACAGGACATTGTTACTTAATTAAGTCAAGAGATCTCCAAGTAAACAAACAAACAAGTTACCGTAGAGGCAAATAACAAAGGTACCTCTAGTCTTCTACAGTCAGTAAGGAGCAAAAATCATTAAAAAAATTATAAATATTTTCCCATCGCTTTAAAACCAAGTCCTGAACGACCATTGGTGCAGGACTTCGTGGTCCATACTTCGATTCACTTTTTAACCTCTTTTTGACTTTTAAATATATCTTTCTGTCTAGAGTTTTTTTTATGATAGTCTCTCAGTCTATACTTACTTGAATTGAGTCGTACTGCTTCCTGGTGGTCGTGGTCCATACTTTGTGGTCCATACCATATTTTACTTTTAAACGTCTTTTTGGCTTTTAAATATATTTTTGTCTAGAGTTTTTGTTATGATTTATATGCAGTCTTTCAGTCTATACTTACTTGACGTGAGTCATATTGCTTCCTAAGTTGGCGTGTGACAAAATCCTTAGGGCCCCATTCACGGACTGGCACGAATAATTGTTTCCATCCCTGTATTATAGGCCTATCCAAATTACATTCGATTTCCCGATAGTTTATAAAGCTTACTGCATAATAAGTAATTAACACATTGTAACGGACTATGTTCGACCACCAAACACTATGTTAAATTTTGTTGGATGATTGACGCTGTGTTTCTCTTTTAGTCATGTATGTATGTACGTAGAATATTGTAAATGGACCTTCCCAACGTGGCCAAAGAAAAAATATATTGGGGGCTTGTGCATTATATTAAATATTTCTACAGAAATATTTGCATAGTGGAATCACAGTAAATGCCAACTTAAACTCTATCATAAATCAACAAAGATAAAGTTACACAGCCTCTTGTAAAAGAATGTGTGCTGCGTGAGGCATGAAAGGCTTAACTTATAATTTGGGGTATTACGTACATTAACTTTAAACTACCACCATGGGTCTCAACAATTTTAAGACTTCGGGGTTATTTGATTCAAAAAGAAAAGGAATGGTATTCGCGTAGGCTTCATAAATGCCCAGCAAAAACCAATTTCAAAAAATATGATTTCAAATAAAAAAATATCAGTCATTTACATTTCATATCTAAAGTTCCGTGGGTATTCAATTAAAAAGAAATTTTAATAGTGAGTTACATAGCCCTATACAGGGCCATCTGTTGAGAGTGTTAGGAACTAGTTAGGACATGAATGTCTGTTTATGTTCCTGCTACTTTAAAGTTACAGTATTATCATAAATAATTAAGGAAAAATTATCTTACCTCTTTTCTTTTATAAACAACTTCGTAGATAATATACACTGCCGCTAGTATAAAAGGAATTATTTGCAAATACAGGATTTTATGATGGTCTGAATACCGCAACATTGTTAGAACATTGAAAACACCTCTCGTAATCGCGATGAATTTTATCTGAAAATAATGTTAACAGACTTGTACATACATTTATGTATATGTTTATATATTTTCATTCATACTATCTGCTGGTAGCATATATTATACCATGATTTTCTTCCGACTTCAGGATAGAACCCATTTAAATTATCTTCAGAATCGTTATACCTGAACAAAACATTAGCTAGTACCTAATGTTAATTAACAGATCTATAGCCTTTTTATACTTAGACCGCACACATAGTATCACTAACCAATTTAGTGTTTAAACTTACAGTGTAAAATACTGGAACGATCCTCAAATTCAGAAGTCGAAGTGTTGTTGGAGGTGCACCGTAATGAAAAGTAATGTCGTCCACGAGTCGCCCAAGAGGATAGAAACAGTAGAGAGCAATAACCTCTGCGTAGGTGGCCACACTCGTGCAGAAGATGTAAGATGTGCTGAAGATCTGGACAAATAAATATTTCTTTTACCCCTAAATAGCATAACGAATGACTGCGAACTTAGGCTTGTAGTTGTTTATGTGAATTTCATGGTGGTTACAAAACATACTCACAAAATACAATAGTACTTAATGTTGAGATAGATAAATAAAGAGTGTAAAAACAATTCGTTTAATGTTATACACTAGCACGACTAGGTGAAGCCTTTTTAAGATACCCATTTCCTATCAGAATGTGACGGTTTCAGATACTCACAGTCTTGTTAGGCATGAAGCTGCATGCAATAAATGTTACGGCCAGAAAAATTATGACGAACCAACGATTTACCCAGCGCCATTCGGAGACTATCGCTTCTACTAAGCAGTGGAAGGTAATGACCTGATTAAGAGAATATTATTTAATTCTATCCTATACATCAAATATGTATATTTATTTATTTAATATTATAATGAATTAAAACATCTTAAGGTAACCTACATACTTTCAATTTTTCCAAAATTTTATCTGAAAATCTTAAGGACAATGGCCTTGAGGTTAGTATTAAAATGACAATTACTATACAGAATACTTACTACAACAGAAAATTCCATAGTTGCATTGAATATGAAAAAGAGAATAGTATAAAACTCTCCAAGGTAGAAATACGACAAATAGATTGGCCAAAAGAAAAAAGTCGAATCGGAATCTGTAAAAAATATTTGTTAAAAATGTATTGTATTGTATATTTTAAAATAAAATGAAAGCTAATGGTAACCTAAACCATATAAATATGTTTTAATTTATAATTAAAAGTTCAAAAAAATTAAAAATATGTTATTCGATTTTGAAATCGGAAAACCAATAATAATTCCATTCACGTACTGAACTTTGTCATTTGTACGGGAGCGCCGGCCATACTTTCACAGTATCGCTTTAACATGTAAGCTAGTAGGCCTCTAAATATGTAATAGGCTGCATTAGAAACTGATATCAAACTGCTTTGGCGGCTAGGTGTTACCTAAAAAAAGCGTTTACTTCTTTTTATATCAACGCTAAATCTAATTTATGATTGTACTACACATATTTAATACTATTGTTAATAGTACAACGTCAATCTACAGGCAACAAAAAATTGTTTTATGGTATATAAATAACCATGAATGTAGCCCATCTGATTTTGTATGGTCATGTGCGTCTGTATCCAATCTAGATCTAAATTTATTATTCTGTTTGGCCTATCTATCAAACCCTATCATAAAAATGCAAAATATTAAGGACACGCAGTCTTTTACCATCTATATTTAATTAAAGAAAACCTTTTGAGTCCCTCTAGCGCTTAAAATATGAACAATAGGGGGACCGGTCATTGATTCAGCGAGCACATCGATGTCTGCATTCTGGAAGTTGAACACGAATCTCGTCAATGATGTCATCGTCAATCTATGTTATAATCTACTGCAAACCTTTTTAATTTAAGCTGTTCTTTGGTATCTTTATACATGCGAAATGAATAACAGGGATACATGCTTAACAATATAATGTCGTCGAGTAAAAAAAACGAACATGTATTTAGCAAACGCATTTAATGCAATAAAAGTTAATAGTATACCTTAAATGTTAACTGTCAATACCGGTTGGTTAAGGTTTTGACTGCTAGATGGGCTTGTGACCCTACATTACACCTAACTATGCACAAAAATAGATCTAGTAAATGTACCCATGTTTGTGAAAAGAAACGACTTTGTGTTTGCAAATAAATATAACGACAGCAGGCTTTCCTCCTCTGTACTGTCACCAACTTGACACTTTCTTTCACACCATGTGATCAGAGGCGGCACTAAGCTCAAGTTTGTAAGAAGTGTTGCAGGAAACAATAACAAATAATAATAGTGTACTTACCCACATAATGTAGGTGATCTCACTGAGTGACACTTTGATTTTCTTGAAACCAACCTCGAAGTAATATACAATCAAGTGCATGAATGCCGCCAAAAGTATACAATTAAGTGCCCATTGAGAATAGTTCAGAACCTATAATGTAAAACACATGTCATAATCACTCTGATAAAATTGTCTACTGTATAAATATATATGTAACAATATATATACCTAAGAAGTAGTCATTCTATAGTCAGTATTCTAATAGGTTGGCTTGAAATGTTTTAAAATGTTGGCCTTCACTCAAGAAGACCGACAGTTTGGACCAGTCAATATTTTTCAGTATAGTTAAATAAGCAAGCATAATACAATTGAAATATCTTCAGAAAAAAGAACGCGCGATACTTTTTAGACATACTGAGTGAATCTTGTTTGATAAGTATGTTATGTCAAATTTATTGAACGCGGTTAGATGGCACTGGCGCCCTTATTTTGCTACAGTCGATAGGTGGCGCTTAATTTCTTTTTAAAATGATTTATTTTTATTCGTATTATTATTATAGATGATATATTGCATATATTGCACTTATTTCTTCTTACTATCAGTCATTGAATTAACGCAATATTGAATTATCATGAGCGCACGAACAGACACTATCTTAAATCGAAGGACAATTTTAATAATCTCAAAAGTGATTATCAGAGCAGCTAAGGTGCGACAAAATTCTATGTTTAATGGTTTACAACTGTTTCATGTAATGAAAGTAGCCTTAGTGATACAATTTAAAAGAGGTTTTTATAAATAATATATGTACCGTTCACTACTTCTCAAATCGAAGAATCACATCATTGCTGTTTTTGGCAGTTATTAAGAGCAAACTCCGAAACTAGAAGACGCTAACACTCGCAAAGTAGTCTGTTATATTCTTTATATTTTACCAGAAATCTTGAATAAATGTCTTAAAATAACTAGAGGAATCCATGAGAAGGCTCTTTGTTACCATTAGGCTGTCTGTTTAATGACAAAAAGTTTAAGTGGGCATTCTGAATTCAACGTGGCTTTAATTCGGTCTTAATGTCCGAGATTACGTTATTGGGGACTATAAAATCAAGGAAAATAGCTTCCACCACAGAATTACATCTTCAGCCCCTTTATAAGGATACCTTAGTTTTTTGTAGAATTATAGGTATTGTGACATGTGGCTCGGAATATTCCTTTGTTTTGAATGAATAATTTTATTATTGAGAGGGCAATTTCCTTGTCAAATGACATATGTAAATATTTAAAAAGTCTGAGTATTGTATTAGTACCAAGTAAATTTTGAACAATTTATTACGATTTTCAAATTCCTAATATCCTATACGTAACGGCAGATTTGCTTCCCACTTGCCTTCCAGATGTAGCGTTTAAAAAGTTGTTTATGAAGTATCGCCACAGCAACAATCATAACTGCCGTGTACAATGAAAACAGATGCGAGGATTTTATAATGTAGATAAGACGATACCTGTAATAAACAATACTTGTATTATATGTACGTAGCTATGCAAAAATGTATAGTCTCCTATAAATTATTGATCTTTTGGAAACTTGTTTGAAACCCAATCATTTATTCTAACCTAAAGTACAGACTTGGAGCCATTTGAAATACTTCCTGAGGGTTGGAATTCAACGTGTATCCAACGTCTTGAAACACAGGTGTTTCGTTTTGAATCTTGTGCACGAATTCGGTGAGATCATAGCATTTAACAGTGATGTTGTAATTTTCTATGGGCGCCATTGTGTTATTACATCTAAAATGTGAGAAGAACACTTTGCCTGCGGTAGGCCATAAAAAGTCCAACTGTACGCATCAAAATATAAACTGTTACTTTCAGAGATGGATTAAGAAGGAATAGAGTATAAAACCCATCATCAGTTCGTCGTTTAATTGTTTAAATATTGTGTAAGTGCTGATATGGATCCAGCAAAACGATACATTCACTATCGTTTCAGTTTTGTGGTTGAAAAAAGAACGTAGGTTATAAATAAGGGAATATTTACTTGTGTTGCAGAATAAACTGTGGAGAATGCAATAGAATTATGTGAACACAACAGAATAGTCAAGACTGCTTCGTTGTGATACATAATTTTTGTTTACGTCAAGAGCGTAGCAAACTGGCATGCAGCAGTCACAAGTGGAAGCTGCTGCTCATAGACATTCATTTAATTGATTTCAGTGCTTTGATTGCTAGAGTCTATTTTAACATACCTGTTCCATGGATTTTTATAAAGGAAGCCATTAATTACAAAATCGAATAATAGGGTCACGTAATCCATATACATCATAAGTCCGAGGAAAGAGCTGATTATAGAAGACCAAATACATCCTGTGAATAAGAAAGATATGAGTCTCTACAAAACCACTAAATGCACCAAGAACCAAGCACCATAAATATCATCTGTGTCAAATTTAATTTTTTAGTATTAATGATGAAATTACTGTACCGATTATCACAAAAATATTGAAAAACGTAATCTGTACTTATGTCATAGAAAATGCAGAATACTGGTTAATCCAATAATTTATTTTGGTTTTCTCTAATATGAATATAGAAATGAGAACTTATTTATGCATTAAAATGGTGTGCTTCATGAAATATTAACATTATTTAAATATTAGATTCCATAAGAAAATGCATGGCACACCACAGCTGACAAAACCTCGGGAATTTCTTCGAGCGACACATTATTTCTAAACCAATATGTAAATAGAGGAACTGTCTTGGGGCTTCCAGGGAGCATATTGCAGTTCTGTAATTTAGTGTAATCATTATTCTTACCATGGCATATCGGGATCATTTTCGATATAAAAAAATGTGCTTCCGGTACATATGAGCTCAGAAATACACACACATAAGTGCTTGGTAGACTTTTACATAACACGTTAAACACGTAGTACCATAAGAATCTGAAAGACGACCAATAAATTGATTCGATAAAACGCTAAAAGCCTCTTTCAATGGATTATCGCAATATGTCTTTAGCGCCAAATTCGAAAATTTCATTGGTGCTACTAGATTCATGAATATTTTCCTCTGGAAAATGTTAACAGTTATTATTGTGGTGACGAATAGTAATATATTAATTATTGATATTGATGATTTGATTGATTATTGATTGATGATGATGATTTACATATTATGTGCAAAACGCACAAAATAGATATTTACTAGAAATAGAAAACCAATTCGGCTAATTGTTTACAGTTGTTAAGGCTATGGTCATAGTAAATAAATAAATAACCATCATGCCAGGTCCCTAGCGGGGTAGGTAGAGAGTACGGAGTAACAAACATCTCTGTCCTTGCAAACCTGACGCGCTTCGTCTACATTCATCAGTCTCTTTATACATACACGCCGGTTTCG
>DVPR01001096.1:0-11641 GCA_018239345.1 Oxynetra stangelandi | reverse complement strand
GGGGAGGATCTTCACAAATATATTTAATAAAACCCACCTTTTAAGTAACAAGTTTGTAGTGTTTCTTATTCAACGTCGTATATTTGTGTTTGTATATTACTAAATCTAAATCATTGATTTGTACTAATATTCGTAAATAGAAGGTTTCATAAAAAATATTAGGTGGTCGCCATATTTAACCCTTTGCGGGGCGCATATGTAAATATTAACATTTTAAACCAAAAAGTAATTGTTACAACTTATTACATAAAAAAGCTATAATAAGTAAAATATTATAATCATGTATAAGGTTGACTGGCACGTGAGCGCGCCAGGTGTCGTGGGTTCGATTTCCACTCAGGACAAATATTTGTGTGATGAGCACAAGAATATGGCTATATATGTACGAGTATATATTTACATATATGTATCTACTTTATCAATCATCTGGTTACCATAATAAAGGTGTAACTTAAGCACCTACATTGGGATCAGATGGCCGTGTGTGGAATGGTCCCAAGATATTATTATTATTACGATATAATGACTGACTATCATTTGTTCACCTATACCCCTAATGTCCCGAGGATAACCGGATACGTAAAATACATCAGATCCTTTTATCGTCCCACTAGTGAACTTGGGTCTCCTCTCAGGATGATCAGGTTAAAGCCATAGTCTACCACGCTGGTCCATTTCGGATCAGCTGAATTAATACGCCTCATATGATATTATGGACCCTCTTGGGCTTGTATAACTTTGTTGAAAGTTAAAAAAACTTATTGAGCGAATGAACAATGAATGTTGAATAAATTGGCTGCTATCCTTTTTATGTTCCAATGGCAAGGCTAGACTAGTGTTCTAGGCTAGTGTTCTCTTGCGTCTTCGGGATCCCCAAAGCGCACGACCTCACAGTGCTTTACCGTAGGTTGACGCAGTAGAACAAAGAATTTGCAATATACTAATGAATATCTTTCTATGTATCGACGCAGTTTTCATCAATAATCACAGATACAAAATGAGCTGTATGAACATCGAATGTGCATTGGTCAATATCTACCCAACATAAACACATCCTCGTAAATCATCCCGCAACTAATATCATACATCATGTACGCAGCGAGCACCTACTCATATGTGTGTGGCGACCAGGCGGCGACTAATGAAGTCACCTCGTAAATCACGTCGCGCCCGTATATTAGCACTGTTTTGCATTGACGGCCATGTCAAATGCTTTCAGCCGTTCGCTTTGCAGTTACCGTACGTGGTAATATGAATACACCTTACGGTATAAACGCACATAAACACACGAATAAATATAATGTAAACAAAAGAGTTTCGGCAATGAATAATACGGCGCTTGAAATGAAAGATATAAAAGGAATAGTATCATAGGAGTACCTACACGTAGGAATCAAAATAAGGAGAAAATATTCGCCGTATGGCTAGTGATATTTTTTAGATGTACAGGAGTGACTATAAATAATGTTCATTCATGTATTTTATTATAGAGAACGGGAACAAAATTGTTATTACAATAAAGCTTGAGCCCTACCTCATAAACATCCGACTTCATATAACTAATCAATTATTGATATAAATGCACTTTCAGTATGTAACATAAACAAATGCTACATACTCTAAATCAAAACACAAGTTGAATTTTAATTAAAAAATGCAGTACCTGCATTGTTTTACAAACAAATCTGTGTAGAGCGTACAAGTTTTAGTCGATATAATTTAGTAGCGACATTCGTATGAATCGTTTGTCGATATATCATCGTCGGGTTTTAATCTCTTTATTAATATCAACGCGGCGGTGCTAAACGTGGAGGAGTTAACATATTTAGACCACCAACTTATTTAGAAGCTCATGTACGGAATCTTGTAATTATAACTCTTCTATTGTACCGCTGTTAGATAGGTCCTCTCTGAAATAAAATGAGTTGAGACTATGGTCTGTAGTGTTGGATTAATTTCTATTATGGAATTGATGGATTTCACACACTTTACCTTAGGCTTGGATGTTTTTCGTCCAACATTACAGTAAGAGATATTTAATCTTAAAACTGTAGTAGTTGTGGTGTACGATTTGAACTTAGGATCTCGGAATCGGAAGCTGAATTTTAAGCTATTACAGTCTTATAATAATCTTTTACAACTGTTACACTTTTACAAAAGTGTATGAGATTAAATACAAAATATATATTTAATATAAATATAGATAAATCTATATTTTATTGCTGAAAATGTTATGCATTATAATATTATCGAACTGTAACAATTTGTTACTAATACCTAATCCATGTAAGAATTTATATTAAAGAATTCATTTATTTTGTACTTTGCTTTAAAAATAATATACATGATAATTTATAGGTTGTTTGGAAGAAATCTCTGCTTAAGCGATAATGCCGCATTTTATGATGCTACTGTATTATTTTTATGTAAAACTTTCCTATATATTTCAGTATGCACTAAAATATATTGTATTGTACCGTTCAGTTCTGTTCGCCTCCTCCATTTCGTTAACTGCGTCGTGCCAGTCTTGTCTGGTGGTATTACTGAACTCGATATGAATTTATGGCCGCCAGCCTAGATTTAATGTTGACTAATTTTATATTAATGTACATTTGTCGCGACTGTTTCGTTTAATGCACCTACACGTGTGGTTGTAACCTGTAAATGTAGCTCTTCCTCCTAGGCATAGGTGTTCTTGCATTTAAGAGTTAACAACACGGGTGGGTGAGACACGGATTATTGTTATGAATATGAATAATAGGAATATAACGTTATGGTAATATAGTAAATATTTTAATGAAACAGATATTTGATTGAGAGCAATGCTGTTGCAAAATTTTTAGTTTATTACCGATCGTCTAGCGTTAACCCGACCAAGTGATGACGTTTAAATTTGGTTTAAATAGAAGCCTCATTTAATTAATAAACAAGTAACGTCCCTATATACGTAATTCTGAACAATAGCTACTCAATTTAACTTTCGAACTCTGGGGTCGACGGGGATGATAAATTAGCAAAATTTTGCTACCTCGTCCGCGACTTTAGTTCAAAGATTTTTAAATGTCAGTATGTGCGTTTCGTAACATATTTTTATATAATCTTATTTCTAATTATGATTGATATCCAGCCATTTATATTTACTTTGCTGGTTCTTGAGATCCTTATCAAAAATAACAAAGTATACGGGAAATAAAGTTTTTGAAAATCATAATTCTTCAAGACAAGAATGAATACGCACTTTTTAGGCAAGCGTGCTTCATGCTAGGCTGCATCACGCTTTCTATCAGTAAAAAAAGACTATATTCTCAAATATCTAAATCCACGTGTGGCAGTCTATATTCTACCTTATTCGGATACCAATCCACCAGCGACTTCATTCCTCACATAGGCTTAAGAAAGAATAATAAAAGCAAACATCACTTTGTTGTAAACTCATGTCAAAGGCTAGAAGTCTTTGGGTTGGATGTAATATATACTTAAAGATATTGAAAGCATGTAAGCATTTAGATGAGAAACCCGCGACTAAATCAGAATACGTTGTAAGTGTCGAGGTTTTTAATGCTAGGGTACAATTCCATATTAACATTAATAGTAACTCGAATGCATAGGTATATGCCCTTGGTCCATTGAATGGTGTGCTCTAACACAATATGTTATGCACATATGTAGATGATATTGTCCGTTTCAGTAGCGGGTTTGAATTCAGCTTCGCATTCCGGGGAATTCTGGGTTTAAATCCTGACATGCACCTTTTTGTATAAAAATTATCACCTAGTGGTACGATGAAGGAAAAACGTCCTGAGGGAACCACCTGCCCACCTTAGAGTTCTTCATAATATAGGTACTCTAAGACGTGAGAAGATTGCTAATTCACACTTCTCTTAACTCTCCTCATTCTGAATGAAGAACCACGTCCAGCAGTGGAAGAATAAAAGGATCGATGACAAGTCTCTTCTACAACTTCTATTACAATGGCACATAGTGCAACTATCACAGTTACATGCAATTAGATATAAAAAACTCATCCATTAAACAAAGGCTTAAAAACTCCCATAAAATAATAAAAAACGTTGAAGAGAGATAATCCTTTCTGAGGGCCCCGTGGATTCTATACCTTCTTTATTATTACCCTTAAAACTGTTCAAATTTAAGATGGTAATAAAACTGGGATTATATTCATAACAGATAAAATATTTTAACGGCGACTTGCCCGGTCCTGTTTGTTTATGTAATCCGGTTTATTGTTATAAGGAAATTTTATTGTTCAGCTCATTTTAAAGGTTAGGGCGTAATAAATTTACGTAATAGGGTTTCTTACAATTTTTCATCGGAATTAAGATGTCATTGGATTTTGTTTTTTTTTCGCAATATTTTATTAAGTTTAATAAATTTGGTCATGTTTAAGTATTTTCTAGGATATTAATATATATTTTACATTATTTATACAATTTATTTACAAAAAGTATGTCAAACATCAAAGCATTGGGAATATTTGGACCATGAGGTACAAATAATTGCGAGTAGACATTGAAGACTAGTAAACGCAGTCTTATATATATAATAATAATATATGTAATATATATAATAATATATAATCTTATCTATACGCGATATATAAAAAAGAACCGTATAAAAATATTTCGAGGATTTTTGATTATTATGAAATAGTTTTCTAAAATACTTACCTGATAACCCCTATATTCAATTGTAACAATTATCTTAAGTAATTCCTTTTCATTGGAACAATAATTCCATTGAATATATAATGCAGATTTTACAGGAAAGTTACAGAATATACTGATACGAGTGGATAATTACAAAATATGTGGGCCATAAATTATATACACTGATTATTATCGTCGATAATATCGTCAACGCGGCTGACAACATTGTATTAGAGAAACATTGTTTGTTTTTAATTCTTACGGCTTGTTCATGTTGTAACAATTTATTGATAACAATATATAGATAAAAAATAATTATAATGCGTCTATTGTGTCGGACACAAATAACAATGAAACATAACATTTACAATGTGCTTAGACGATAAATCTCGTTTTGCCAAAAAAAAATCTGTCTTGACGAATAGATAAAACAAATAAACTAAATGACTTAATGATAATGAGGACTGGCAACATTGGCTCGCAGGTCGCAGATTATACGAATGATGGTAACCACTCATAACTAGTGTTTCTTCACTCACTACTCTCTTCGCATAACAGAAAATACTTAAGTAGTACAATTTTTGCTGGTACATATAACCCGGTTAAATAATAAGGCAATGTTAGTTGTAAACAAATTGTATTGCAGATTGTAAAATATTGGTAGTAAAAATTATTAGTATTAAAAATATATATTAAATTGTAAATATAATTTTAATTTATGACTCTAATGTTTATAGGCCCGCAAGAGGTTAATTAGATTCGTCATATTTGTAAAAAAATATATTTATCAATATTTGTGCAAAAAAAATTATTTTGATTTTTTTTTATGTAAAGACAGAGCAAATGACCGCTACCACCCATAGCTATCTGCAATCAATATAACTGAATAACCGATAATATAATAATAATCGATTTTGGTATAATCGAGTGTTTTACTTCGTATTTTCCTGTGTACCAAAAAGTCTAACCCAGCACTACACAGTGCTGGGTTCATGAATGCCGTTTTATACCTTATCCATTAATTTCACTCTTGTACCGCCAGACAGGCTGGAAATATAGCGATGTTTCCTACATTTCTAATCAATTTAACACCTATCGATATTTCTTCTTAATTTTTAACGAAGCCGTAGATCCTGAATTTCAATGGGTTTGATACGACTAAACTGGATATATAGATCATGATTGATGAGGACATCAAGATATCAATCAAAGAACAAGATATCATGATCAAGATTCATTTTCACATTTAAAAAGGAGATATCATCTTCGTAGACTATATTATTTTTAATACAAATCAAATCAATCCTTTGCTAATCCTCTTTGAACATCCTATGTTTTTTGTCATTTTGGCTTAACATTTAGTCGTATTATCTCTTTATGTTCTTACATGTTTATAAAAAATAAGATTTCATCTCTTAACGATCTGCATAGACTAATTGGATTAAAAATGGCTCCAAATTTGGGTTTTATATATGTCGCCTTATCAATCAGAGACAGACACGAGGATTATGAATATTATAAATGTAAATATGGTATAAATATAAATTCAAAGCTTTAGAAATCTGCCAAGCATAGCGTGTGGAAAAGCCTAGTATGAGATTAAGGATTATTTATAGCAAGGATACGGGATCAAAATATGAATTTGGACAGGCTGTTTTAATATTTCATTTCAAAGTTATAAAGGTAAATTTGATGGCTAAAGTTTACACATTTTCGAACAGAAACCATAGGCAACGCTGCATATTGTGAGAGGACAGACTTGTCCAATAGCAGAATGATAATAGAGTTGATTTTGATAATGACTTCATTGCTCCAGCGTGCTTCATAATTATGTTATCCTATTTTAAATGAAATGTAATCAATCGTAGGACATAATGAAAACTCAAAGATATATAAGAAGATAATGAGTTTAGACTATTTATTCCTGAAACTTTACAAACTGGACAACAACCATAACATAGGTGACGCATAATCTGACGTAGTTAATGGGAAACGTGCAGTCGACGGGGACGGCGCGGCAGATGCTGTAGTGAAACGGACGCAGCGTGATGCACTGCAGAGTGTGCTCGATCTCCGACCGGAACTGCTGCTCTGGAACATGTTAAGCCTTATTAATTACGGTCACGCTTACATTTCCGGTGGTACATTATGTTGGTACCAAGACAAGACTCAATAATTTGGGATACTTATTTTGAAAACATCTCCGTTTCTAACAAATTCCTCTAAAAATTGTTTTTATATGTTAAATGAGTCAAAGGTATTTGGTTTCATTACCTTGTATCGCGACAGTACCCATGGAGTGGTCCAATAAAAGCTTCTTAATTTTCTCAATTTCAGAAATTATTTGCTCGACATAATAAGAAGGTATAGCCATGATAATGATGTAATACACAGATATTATAAACGCGTACATTATTGTGAGTATCTTTCCCTGTAAAGAAACATCAATGAATTGATTACTTAAATTCTGTAGAAAAATTGCATTTAAACAAAGATTGTAATATAATAACTCACGCGCACTGTCCAGTTTATAAAGTAGAACATTATAAGTATTAGTTTTGGAAAACTAATAACAGTCGATAAAAGAAACTGGAAAAAAATATATGTTAAGATTCTTTTAATAAATGTCAATGTAATAATTTTTTTGTTTTTCTCTATTTACTCTTATTTGTAGTCCCAGGTCGTCGTTGTGCAGGTTCAGAATGAGGTCATCGTACACGAGCAAGCATTTCCTCAAGTAAGCGATCTTAATGTCGTTCGGTTGATCCACAACGAATGAATTTGATCCAAATATTTTTGTCTCAACCACTTGTCTTAAACAACGCATACGATGATTCATTGTATGAAATATTAAGAACTTAGGAAGTGTTTGCGTAACCAATAGGATATTGAGGGCCTGTAGCACTAAAGTGCACCAATGGTCTTCTATATCAACAAATCTTATGATCGCTACAAAAGCTCTGGATAGCGATGCAATTAACAAGATTTTAAATAATTCTGTTACGCTTACATAATGTTTGAAATTTAGCATCATATCAATTTTTGCTAAGTTGGAGAAGAAGTTCATAATATACCTTTCTTCCAGCACTAAAGATTGGAGTGTATGTAAGCAATATTCAAGATGCAAATATAAACGAGGGTCTTTATAGTCAGCCGGGAAAAGAACTAGCAGACAAATTGTGCTCAGAAATGCCAGAAAAAAGCAATATAATTTCAAAGTTAGTGACAATGGCTTAGAAAATCCTCCGTCATAATAGGTACCAAGTAAAAGCCGAATATTCATAAGTGTTCTAAAACTTTTAGGGATATTGGTACGTGGTACATTTTGATTAGCGATATTCATTTTACCGTTAAATATTGCAACCGGCTTTCTCGACAAACAAGCAATCACTGCTTTGAAACTTCAAAATTTTAATTATTTAATGACACAAAATAAACGAATTTACGTTTATATATTATTTGTATCTTCAATCTTCAGTCTGTCAAGTATTGAGATAACCATCAGTACAAATTGCACCCAACAATGTCACAATCTATTATTAATATCAAATCGATAAATAAACGTTTTGTGGTAAAATGAAAAATGAAAATACAATGTCATACACTATTCACTCGTATATTTTTATATAAAAAACTAACAATTTCACACAAAGCGCATGCTTATGATTATATTACATAAGGAAGTTCATTCTTATATGCGCGCAGTGAACATTTGCGTGTGAGGGAGCTGTTTCTTCTGTATGCCTTATTTCATCATGTTTCGAAGTCGACTTCATTTTACATCGCTTATTTACGCTTTAGGCTTTCCCGTAACTGCGGGACGCTTAGAGCGTATAGCAACGCGCTGCTGCACTGCAGATTTGTTGAGGTACAGGTTACTTGGATACGCGTCTGTTTATTGATTTTAGCGATCTTTAATGCTTTCGTTGCGGTTTAACGGTTGCATTCTTACGTATCTATCAACCGTAGTTATAATAATATAATACTAATGCAAAAAATACGCGTATGTCTACTTGATATTACTCCAGTAATAAACAATACTACTTAAAATTACAGAAGTATCCCTGAATCAGGTACCAGGCATTTCACCTAAGTAACCAAATTGTAATTCTCAAATTATCAGTTAGTTCTGCCTCTTAAGCTCTTTAGATATGAAACCTACAGCAGACATGCTGTTTCACTTTTCTTCGTTGATTAAAATCGAAATGTTCTTTATTATGTGGGATGTAAAGAGATTTTAAGTTTTGAAATAAGTCTGGAAACAAACATGGTGACAAAATTAAGCGGTTGATTTTAAATATTTACAAACTGGCAAATAATGATAAGATATGCGACGCTCATGGTTAAATAGCGGGCGAGGAGTTTGCCGTCTATGGGGACGACATGAAAGACGTTGTACCTGAACGGACGCAACGAAATGCAATCTACAGTGTGTCGGACAACTTCTCGCATCTCCAAGTCTGAAAGAGATAAATTATTCTTCGATATTACTACCATCATATTGTTAGCTAATCCAATATAAATTGCTTACATTTATATACCTTACGAACATTTATGCCCCTTTAATTACTAAGAAATATTCGTTTTCTTGTTATTTATTATTATCATGTAAGTGAAAAATTTTTGTCTTTATGAAAAATACAATTCTTAAAATAAAAGAAAGGAATATCGATGTTGCGTAATAACATATATACTTATGGCAAGTGTAGTGTTTGATAGGGAATGCCATATGACTGAAAATTCGTCTTTATCTACGTAATTAACTATTCAATTCTTGCATCTTAGAAAAACAGGAGCATGTCGCAACGGACGAGTGGAATTTCGTATTGCCCCTCCTTGTATTGCACACCCTTGTTGTATTACCATTGTTTTAGAAATCAGTTATCACAAGAATTTGCTACGTGTGGTGGGCATTGTCACAAACGGGGACTAGAGTGAGAAGGTTCCTAAGAAAAACGAGCAATGCACGTCTACTTAATAGTATAATTTAATAAATAACGCACCCGCGCATGTGTGATGTTGTTTGTTGAGATAGTTTTTAATTTCGTCTGTTTCGTGAGCGATCATTTCCATGAGGACTCCCGGTGGGAACACGTCAAGCAAATTGTAGGTCAATGAAAACAACAAGTGCCACCCAAAGATTCCGTATTGCTGAAAAAAATCATTGGGATTATTAAAATATAAAAGGGTCATTTTAGTTAAATCGATTTGCATTTAGATATCGGAGTGTGTCGTAATATGATTTATGTTGTAGGTATGTTAAAATTTTGCATTGTATTGTTCACACCAATTTCCTTAATATTTGCTCATAGCATTAGTAGTTCAATCGATTTGAATACTGATGCAAATTGAAAATAATAATAGGTGCTACGCTACTAATTCTTCTTCTCTTGAATATTATCAAATGCAATATAACTACATCTTTATGTCTGTTGTTCACATTTTCAACTCGATGATTAACTTCATCATCCATTATCCTTAGATGCCCAAACCATCGAAGCATCATGTGAACTTAAATTTTATCTTTATTGTATAATAATATCTAAATTAAACTATCGTTAAAACTCTTAGAATATAGCAAGATGCATTTTATTTTTTCTTATGTCTAAATTTTTTATTAGATACGTCAATTTTTAGTATAATAATAGCTTAAGACAATTATTGATGTCTATCAATATCGGCAAATCTAATATAAAATATATGAATATGTACCAATTAAGCAACCTGGTTCTTAATATGAAATTAATGCAAGGTACTCACTTTTTTAAAATAACACACGGTCGTTGTGTATAAACCTAATACGTTTTTCGGAAGATTGAACGCAATTAATCCAAATGTCTGAAACAGAAAATGATATTTTTTTTACAAAACCTTATTACGATTAGCGCCTCACATATCACGATTAGCATCTCATATATCACGATTAGCATCTCATATATCACGATTAGCGCCTCATACATCACGATTAACGCCTCATAAAATTAGAAAAGTATCAAAATATTGTTTACCGACAATTGAAGCTCGAGGTCGTTAAGACTGAGGTTGTCTGCTAATTCATTGTAGATCCGTAAACGATTTTTCAAAAAAACTATTTTATATTCCTTTTCTTCCTGGTAACCGAGAGAAGCATTGAAATGAATTCTTTCGAACGCTCCTCTTAGAGAACGCAAACGAACGTAAAGCGAGTAGAATACCATGAGGTTCGGTATGTAACATAAACTGTTTGCCGGTAAGATTATACACTGGACGATGAGATCAAATTCAAAATCAATATATTTGTGAGAAACAGCGCACACAAATAGTCTAAAACAAGGCAGCACAAACATCCGTAGATGAATTATAGGCGATGTTGTTGAATGTTTCGCACCCAACAACTCATCTATGGCGGATAGCTTCGAGAAAAATCTCTGATAGTATCTTCCTTTTAGTGCTAAGCATGTGGACATATTGAACATAAATTCGAAGACCGTAAAAAATCTCGAAAACCGAATATTAAAATAATGTGATAGGACGCCGTATGAGAATCCAAATATTGCGATAACCACGCAATAGCACCATATTATGAAGGAAACGGTCTTATTATATCCAGTGTCGTAATAGTGTCCAAAGAAAAGACGAATGGCCATAATGACATCTAGATTTGTAGGTTGACTATACATGGTAGTTTTTAAAATTATGTACCACCTCTGACCGATATGAGTGGCAGTCTGAACAAGGCTATCAAATACCAATCATTGTAATTTGAATCTAATTAAAAATGCATCTAATGCTATCAAATTAATTTATTATACTCGTGTATGCAAACGCGACAGTACGGGGCAAGTTGCCTCTATGCTCTATACCTATCTACATAATTATGTACATATATAATTGAAATTGCGTTGTGCAATTTTATTTTATTTTTTTATCTAAAAGAGTGCTGGGAGTTTTTTTTTCGCCGGCTTTTTTCTCTCAGTCTACGATAGCCCGAAGGGCGC
>DVPR01001095.1:0-11643 GCA_018239345.1 Oxynetra stangelandi | reverse complement strand
GGGGTCGCGACGCAGGCACAGTATGTACACGGCGAGGAAGAACGCGTAGGGTGCGAGCACCGCGACGGACAGCCGCGCCATGTCCGCGGCGCCGCCCGACTCGCTCTCGAATCACTTCTCCTCGTCTTCGTCGCGGAACAGGTAGGTCAACCTGAGAACGAAAATTGTACGATATGAATAATGCAGAAATGACGATCTCAAAATTAAGTCAATTTGTGATACTTTATTGATACTCTAAATAGCTCATGATTTTAATTTCCGTTCCGACCCTGTAACAAAACACTATGACTCACCAATATGCTAAGTTGAAGAACGCAAACACGAGCGGGAACGTGATGCGCGAGATGACATCGATCCTCTTAGAACGAGTGGGGAACTTGGCGATCCAGAGTCGACAGCAGTTCTTGCGCGGTGAGCTGAGATGGATCTCACACTGCCGCATCTTCGAATCGAGTACGCCGCCCCGCATTAGCGGTTTCTGCCAGTTGAAGAAAAGTCACGGACGACGAAAACATTTTATCCAGTCTGCTTTTTTATGAAGAGGAATACTTTCCATCTCAAAAAGCAGGCTGGATCAGCTATCGCGATGTTTACTTTAGATTTTTACCAAGGCTTCTAAGCGTAAACTACGAATTCTATAGAATCCAATAAAAAATATTAAATGAAACTGGGCTAATCTGTACAAAGCCTACACCTGACCGTCAAGCAGTGAGAGTGTGAAGTTAGTAGAACCCATTTGTCTAGAATTCGTTGGTGAAATTACCTCTTGTTTGGGTTTCAAAGACATACATTAGAGGGAAGTACAACAGATTTAATAATACATATTCATTTATCACCTACAGCACAGTCTAACCCATGCCGAGCTCACCATTGCAAAGGTCGCGTTGCTATCGGTGTCCAGCAGATCAGAACCCGCGTCCATGCTAGCCGCTGCCTCCATCTCCCGCCTAGATTTCTTCATATTCTCGCGGTGCATATCAGAGCGGGACGCATAGTTGACTAGTGCGAACTCAAGCAAAGCTCCGAACACGAAGGTCAGGCATACGCCAGTCCAAACGTCGATAGCTTTGGTGTACGACACAGGAGGCAGAGAAGCGTTGATGCCCGAGGATTGTGTAGCCATGGTCAGCAGTGTGGTCACCCCTAAAACATGAATTTATATTTCAAGCAAAATGTGTATCAAAAAGTCAGCCAAATTCTAATTATTTTGATTTGGTAATAGTGTTACGGTATTGTAAAAGTATCAAATTCACATATTAATGGCTTTGCCAAGAATATTTATTAATAATGTGGCATAGCAAGATAGTCATTATCGAAATAAACACGATTGCCATTAGGTAGATAGAAATATTTTTATTAATATGGAATTCACAAGGTTCTGTATTGGATCCCCTACTATTCGTACATCTCTTAACAACGCACCTAACGATACCCTTGCGGGCACAGCGCCCTGGTCGAGCCAGAAGGACACCCAGGACACAATGACCAACATGCAGCATGGGATGTAGATCTGGATTAAATAATAACTGAACTCGCGCTTGAACAGCAAGTCCACTTTCAGGCAGCTGTATTCTCCTAAAAAAGGAATAAATTAAGGAACTTAGCAGTGGGAACATGATGTGACTTAAAACATAAAACAGTTAATAGTATATTTTTCCACTTTCCATACAGTTTGCATGAGAATATGCCCCTCATGTCGGTCGGAGGTTTTCAAATTTAAGCATAATTAGAAAAACTAGGATGCGCTGTCAGAAACTCCACCAGACTTTTACATTGCGCATTGAATTGCTTAGTAATCATATGGATACAAATCATTTATATTACATTTGATGATGTCTTATACTACTCACCAGTATTGGTTTTGCTGTTGCAGTAATCAGTGAGGAACTTCTCGAGGGTAAAGCGAGGTAGGTGTAGATTCTTCACAACCTGAACAGGATCACCTTCCTTCCACAGGAACACTAAGTCGTCCGTAGTCCAACCGTCTAAATTGGAAAAAAAAACATTTCATATAATTAGGCATGAAGAATTAACTAAAGTCGAGGTACATATATTGTGTTTTACTTAGTAAAAAGAACTTACAGCTAGCCATTCTCAACGAGCAGGTCTGTTTATCCAACGGGTACAGTTTGAGATTCATGGGGCAGGACAGCGTCAACGAGATCCTGATGCTGTACAGCACGTTGCCATTGGGGAAGATCCGGATGTACACGTTCGGCATGATTATGTTGTGGAAATGGCCCTCCTTTTCGTTCGAGAAGAACAGATCCGGCATCCAGACGCGGTTGGCCTCGGTCAGCGTGAGGTACTTCAGACGTCCTGGATATTGGTCATAATTTAAACAGATTGCTGGATAATTGTTAGGGTACAAATGTTTAGTACTGTTAGGCGGTAGTTGAGAAATAATTTCGTCGATTGCAAAACACAATGTTACTTGCGTGCTATTGCAAAGTAAAAATAGTTTAGTTCGGGGGCCCAATTTTTTTCTTTATCGTTATTGAATACCGCACGTATGGTGTGTTGTTCGAAAATAATGTTAATATTATACGTATTTTTTTGTGCAGTTTTATTTTAATTTGCATATGCGTATGTGTGTTTGTATTTATGCGTTATATATTTACTAATAATTTGCCTAAATGTTTTTGTGCTTAGTATATTTGAATATACATATATTTGCCTTTTACTTGTCTTATTTTCGTTTTTTTAAGTGCACACTAAATCTGAGGTTTTCTCATTTCATTTATTATTATTCACATTCCATTCCTGATGGTGCTCTAGAAATTCCTCTAAAAAATAAGCAGTATTATTGTATTATATATATATTATTACTAATTACAGTATCTTTGCTGGCAAAATCCTTGTAATAAAGTTAATGTTTTGAACAAAAAATCAACAAAAACATGAATTAAATAAATAACGGGCAAATTATGTATTAACTGATCATGTTCAGAAACCATTAATATTAACATAATTATTAACTCTTATTGTTGCTATTGTGAATAAAATTATTTTCTTTTTGTTATACTTTCTTCCTTTTCTGTGATCTTACTCGTACATTTAAAAAAATGGTCGTAAATAAAGAAAAAATTGTACTATAAATAATATCCATCTACTCACCTCCTTGGTTATTAAATTTGAGCCTTTCATCTAACCATTGCTCTCTGAACGTCAACTGTACTGAATATTCCTGAAATATTACAACAGTTACTTTGAAATCTGCATTGAGAGCACAAACTTCGGATATCGATCCAAGCAACACACCCCATACAAGAGTAAGCCACTTCGATCATCTTCCAAAGCAGTTTCAATCAATCAATAATGCTCATTATTTTCATATGGGATCCATTAATTACGTCATACATTGAACAGCCGCTGTCAAAGTTTAGCCGGGAGTGGGGAGAATTGGGATGTTAGGGTTTGAATCTCTCATACCCTGCAATTAGTGCATAATATTGCAGGCTATAATTATGAAGCGACGTTAAACTTACGTCAACCATCAAAATACTCTGAGTCAGACAAATGTTTTGGACTTTACAATCACAATACAAGAAAAAATAATTAATGTCTTTCTTTTTTTTCTATCCGTTACGCCTAACATTTTAGCATGAGGATGTCTTATAATGATATATTTCTATTGATGTATAAAGGAAAGAGTTGTGGAGCAGGGAGTGGTCAATAACGCGGGAGCAATTTTACAACGCAATTGAAAACTCAATCCGAATTAAAACGATTAAAAAATATTGTGACACGAGATCAACTTAATGGCTTAGTACTTCGAAATTTGTCGTAAAGAAAAGTGAAGTTTTGATTTATTGATAGGGAACTTTTGGTTAGGCAAAAGGATGAAACGGGCTGCGACGGGCATCGTTGCAATTGTATGACATAATTCAAGAACGATCCCTTATATGGTGGCGTTGTTGATTTGCTAGAGGCTTTCGAGTTAGCTTCACTTAGGGTCTACTTCATCAAGCTGCATGTAGAGACATGAACGGCAATATGCAAATTGCATTTTTCAGTGCAACAACGATCGCTCAGTATCTTTCTCGTGTATTACGCATGTTTTACGCTACCCCGTGCGTTACTACTTCGCTGAAATTTAACTAAACTAAATCAATTAACACTACAAAAAGATAAACGTGTTACTTTAACGAAACAGTAACGTTAATGAAATGGAAATTGAATGTATATTTACAGAAATGTGATTTCCAAAAGATATGCCGATCAAATTGTATTTTATGCAGTTCAATTCACAACATGACTTACGTAAACTGCTAAATGATTGACGTATTAATATTATTGCAATTGTGGATATTGAATATGAACTACGTAGAAATGTTTGTAACAATGGACATATTATCTAAAGTGAATTATAAAATTTGTATATTACAATTGAATAAGAGCATTAAGGAACAAAACGGAAAACAGACGCGGCGGGGTAGCGGGAAACACGGTAAATACGAAAATATGTATTACCGCTTAGAAAAATTACAACATTACTAAGACCCCATTAGAAAAAAGGATAGAATTATCGCAATCTTGAAATTGTTAAACATATATGTATCTATTACTTAAAATTAAACAGTTGTACATGCCAATTGTTCCATAAGGGAATTGCCAATCAGACTAATCTAAACTCTTACATCTACAGAAACTCCACACCCGGTAACATATAACAGGAAAACATGGTGTCGAAGGTTCCTTTTTTATTATTATATGTAAAATATTAATTAATAAATTATAATACTCAACTGATCCCTCGACATCAAGGAGCAAGTCAAATGAATTATCGTAAAACAGTTAAAGCTTTGATGCAAGATATATTCATATATTTACTCATGCTTGGTTAAGTTAGCTTTTGGAAGGACATGTTCGCTGCAAAACGAACACAACTTAAAAAGAATGCCGGAACTCATAGAGTTACAAATACAAATTGGGATATCAATAAAGATATATAAACGGATGAGCTGACGAATGGAAAATACTTCGCATGTGCTATAAGTGATTTAAATGAACATCAAACTAACGGACATAACATTAGACACGATAAAGCCATTATCAAGTATACAATAAGAAATGACGGTCAAAAATTCAACGCAGCTGATTGCAATTATCGTGTTGATAGTGCGCGAAGGTTGGACAGTGATGGATGCGGGAAAGCTTATTATGAATGAATCGCTTACAATATTGGCTCCAAGCCAGCCGAAGTGTTACAACACATTGTTCAATAATGCTAATACGACCGCCATCTCGCTACTGTTTATAATATTAGAACAAACATTAGATCTAAACGGTGTTAAGTAAATATTACAATTATAGCCAATGATGCACTTTATTGGAACGATCATAAAGAAAGTGAGAGAATCTTGATCATTGATGACCTATGACTGGTGTTAATAAACTTTTTTTCCCTGACAAGAGTTTGAAATGTTGTTGATGTTTTTGTAAAATGATTTTTCTATGGACTAAACAGGATTGAGATAGATAGAGAGAAAAAAAAACCGCGGAATATTTAAAGTGACAGGGTTTCTTTTTGTAATTATTTTTTAAAACAGTCCAAAAGCTAACTTCTTCTATATATCGATATAAATCGTTATGATATCAATGTTAATTTATTAAATATTTGGACCCGATCAAACGATTCTGTTGGATAACCGCGGTAAAGTTTGCTAATGTTTAAGCGTGATGTGTGAAGACAGTCGACAAGGTGTTTAGTAACTTTTATATCGATATAGAACTACCGTTGTAAAGCTGAACACACACGCCGTGCACATCCCAACTACCTAGTGTCAAGCGCAGCATAAAACCAACTCACCGTCCAGAGCATTCGTTGATGGAATGCTTGCTTTTTACCTTCATGCAGGCTTAAAACCCTGTACAACTAGTGCTACGAAATAGAACGTCTAGCTTCGGAGCGGGGTTCACAAATTGCGGTCAGGTGGTCAGCCACCGTTCAGAAGCACGAAGCCGAGTGCGGGCGCGACGATGTCCCGATACAATAATAATTTGTACACAACACAAATTCACATGAACAAGACAATATCGACAATGTTAATAACATAAATGACAGACAACGTACACGACCAAAATAGTTTTTATGTTCATAATTATCTTCATAAGGGAAAAACAAATAAACAATATCAGCACGACAACAAAAGGAAGCATGATAAAAGTAATATACAGTAAATAAATGTCGGGGGGATGGGTACATGAGTGTCGGTGCGGGCTGGGCGTCTCGCGGCCTGGTGCGGCGGCTGTCGCGCGGTGTTCGATAGTTCGTTCGTGTAATCACCAATTGGTCGAATAGTTCGCAAACACCGAGTGCGTTCATCGAAGCGCGTTAATTTTGTGCTCTCTACTCGTCGTTGCCGACTTCCATCGTGTTTGTACAATGTTCGTATGTATATATTGTAATATACGACCGGAACGTGCCCTCTAAATATATAGATATATGTATATATAAATAAATAAAACAAAAAAAACAATAATAAAGCGCTTTCAAAATAAATATAAATTATTTAAAAAAACGAGTCGTTCAACGTCGATTTGTAAATAAAGAGGATATTTCATCTGATTATTATCATTTTCAGTTTAACGACATTTTGCAGAAACGTTTAAGTTTCACGACTCCGCACCGTACATGTTACTTTAACAGTAGTTAAAATCGGATACAAATATAGGAACTGGCTCAACACACAACATGGGTGTAAATGAACATATAAGGGGCATAAACAGTGCAAAACATATCAAACCAAAATTATAATAAACAAAACGAACAGACAAACCAAGAAACGAACAAAAATTTAGACAAAATTATAAAAAAAAACCACATACACATGTCCAAATATACGATAGCTTGTAAAATGTTTAGCAGAGTGCATATATTGCCAAATATCAATTTGATTGTGGCCAATTTTATTATAAACAAAGCTTCAGTAACTTTTTTTAGCGAATACTAGTATTTTCTTTTTTTTGGGACGACGATGAAACTTTAGTTTATAATAAAAGTGTCATCAGTTTAAAAGTTGGTATTACATCGTTTTATTAATTGGTCATGTGCACAAAACTCACCATCTTGTAATCATCTATTTTGCTGATGGAACGTAGAAACAGGTTGACGCGCACTAACGTTGGCGCATCGCCTTCATGAGAAAACAAAACATTTATGTATATAATATTTATATTGATCATTTGTCACACCGCCGGCAGTTCTGTGGCCGAGCTGCGGCCTGATCACGCCTCTGTCGTGCATCAGTCGTGAATAGGCGCAGTCTGATGGGATATGCGAATGTCAGAGTACATTTAGAGTATAACGAAATGGAACCTCAAGGAAACAATCACCGAGCATTATCCGTTCCACTTCATTATCTGATGCTGATGCTGTCCCTATGGATATGAGAACGCTTGGCCATTTGGAAACAAAAAAAAATCTATCGAGATCTGAGGAAGAGGAAACGATAAAAAAAATTAACGAAATAATAACAATAACAATAAAAATATAAACACCTATGAATTTCGAAGAAGACACGATGCGTCTCATAAATCCGATTCGGCTCGGGATGTAACCAAAAGTACGAGGGAAAAAAATGATAACTCACTCCATCGCGTGGAGGGTGGACCGCGGCTAAAAACGATTTTGGTCGTCAACACCAAAGGGAAAATTCGTATAAAGAAATCGTAAAAAATAAACATTACACGTACGTGTTTGGGTAAATCGCTCCTCGGCAAGCGGAGGGAATTGCCCATTCATTTGACTTGTTGGAAAGAGTCGTGTAACCGTTTTAATGTAGGAGACAAAAAATAAAAACCAAAAAGTCCATACTTCAACTTAGGCTAGATGCACGGTCCAGTCGGTCGTGTAACTTACCATCGTGACGTCATCGATTTTGGATATACTTCGGACAAATATGTTCACACTCACTACCGCGGGCCCATCTAAGTACCAAGCAAAATATACGGTTGATAAGACAAATCACAATAGACGCGTGGACTAGGCCCTAGCGTTTCGCATCACTCAGTACTAGGCCACTCACCTTCGTTAACACCTGAAAATCTTACATTTATCTGTGAATCTCTCAAGTTTTTAACTCTACGGAAACTAATAAAACAAAACTAAACTCACTAAGTAAGGTTCTGTGTAGCTAAATGGAACTTAACTAAAAATCAACTCTGGCGGGAGAACAGTGTCTAATTTGACTTGTTTCTAGGAATTTGTGTTCGTGTATGATACAAGAAAATTTAGCGGGGCGTCTAAGAGCAAAATTAATATTGTTTACGGAAATCGGTCGGCGAATCTTGTAGCAATTTCGTTGTGGGAGGGGGTTAGGGGGGGAGAACTTTTGACAATTATGAAACAAATATCTCAACGGTTCTCTTTCATCTATTGGTACGTGCCAGGACTCGAGACGATCGACATATCGGAATGACGCTAGGTCCCCTACAATCTGTCTATGAGATATCACATCGTCAATAACAGTCGCTCAGTTGACTATCTCGAAACTGAACGGTGGTAGTTCGACAAGTGAAGTATTTGAACTACGTGAAAGAGATATTTCGTCGTGGGTGTAACGAACAGAAAACAAAATAAAATCAATGTCAACAAACATTATATATACCTAAGCTATTTTGAAATATAAAACTCGTAGGTAGGTAGGTATACGTACATAATACTTTGTGTATTTACAGAATTTACATAAATGGAATTTTTGATACGATTCAATTTGTCTGAATCCAAATTTTATATGCTTTTCGTAGAGAGCGCCGTAATTGTGAAAATTGTTCTCGTGGAAGAAAAAAACTTGCTACAAGTAAATAGTTTTCACGGTTGTTATATACATAGTTTCTGTCAACCCGTTCGTGAGAAGCGCGCCTAAAACTTTTATATTGATAATCACACACGAATTTTTTTCACTGCCCATTGAAAGATAAATAAAGAGACAAAAACAAACTAGAAAACAAGACAAAATACGGAAAAAAACAACTACAATTAGAAAGTAAACTTTATTATTAATAATATATATTAAATCACGTGATACCACACTATCAAACTACACTTACACCCTAATAGTTATGTTAGGCATATAATATATTCTAAAGAACTATTTGCACGTTCGACAAACAAAACTAGTTTGTTATCATAATTTTCAACCTGGCCATTTTGAATATAGACAATTATAGATGGATAGAAAGTCTCTCTGGAAAAGAACGGTTCAGAAATTGCTACATGTTTGTTATGTTATCAACGTGACGCCCGCACTCTTGCGGCCAAAAAGGAGCACATCTTCACAAACAAATAGGTAGGTATAATTAATTTCGCATACCGTACTATTAGAACTGAAAAACAGAACGCTCTGAGCCACTTTCGAGTCATAATTTACGAAAAAAAAATCACGTGTACTTCTTCCATGATCAATTAAGTTTTTTATGCTGACCATACAAACACATTTGGTGAAAATTAAAAGTGTTATGTCTAGAAAGTGGAGTGAATTTCGTTTATTCATAAAGAAATTCTTTACCAACACGGACAGACCTACAGCTGCTCAATAACTAAATTGAAACTAGTTATCGACAATAGTAACACATTAAAATATTCTATTTTATTATATTCCTTCCCAATTATTCCTCAACTAGGCATACATTTACGTACAAATATACACTGTAAAACTATTCAGGTACTATAGATTCGATCTTTTTTGCTTTTTACTACTATTGTCAATAACTTAACATCAAAGTGTTACCCGTTACTGGCACTATATCTCCCAAACCCGCTTCCGCTTTTCCTTTAAAAATATTTGCAATTATAAAATACTTATTCCCTACTTTTGATAACGGCAAACATGTTTGAATTTAAAAAAAGAGCAGATACCGTGCCTAAGTAACGAGTAACCGGAATAAAGGATCGTCCATAGATAGCTACGTCGCTTCGCTCTTCTTCTTACTAACCATCTTAATGTCGCTTATGGTGGTTATACTTCGGACGAACAGGTTTATATTAACTACGGCAGGGCCATCTGTCGAAACATTACAATTTTACCACCACAATTAATAATGTAACAAAAAAAAGACACTTAATTAGCTTCAAATTACAACCATTCCTATTAATCCCTAAGGAGAAATTTATACGCCTCTAAAGGGTGACGCCTCTATCAAATCACAATGGAACAGCGTGGTGCTCCGTTCGCTTGAGCTGAAACTGGTGCGATAATTAGACATAATCATTGTTAGCAATAACTTCATAAAATAAAACACGGTTGAAGTACACAGTTCTGTCTTCGTCATTCAATTATTTGTCGTTTGTTTTATGTTTACAATATTGTTCAAATATTTTTCCAAAATTACATTCTCATATTCAAACTCGAACTGTACAGACTTACAAATACAAATTTCAATTTGCACCCGCAAACTCCATTGTTTCCGACCAAGCCATCCGTGTTGCTACGGCTTTATGGTCGTTAGTGTTGCCATATGCAGGTTATAATCTCCCACTATATCACGAACACAATGTGAAAATGAAAAAATAGACCGTTTTATACTTTTATTTGCCACCGCCATTGTATTAATTCGCGGTGAGCACGCCACCTATTAATATTTCAAAAAACACAAACTGCCCTGCGTGAATGCTTTAAAAATACCATTCACTGTTGTCACATTTAAAGGGTGTTTATGTGGAACTTAATCACTTTTTTATGTATGACACGTAAGCAATTGTGCTAAATTGTCATCTCATTAGATCCTAGTATCGATATTTTCAGCATATTAAAGTCACAATTATGTTAAAACCATCTAAAAGAACCTGTGCTGTGGTTGCGGACCTGGTAATGCGCCCGGTGCAATGGTTAGTGAAATTAGCCGCCAAGCCAACTGTCGTGGGTTAGATTCCCTCCGGGGATAAATATTTGTGTGTTGAGCACAAGCGTTTGTTCTATCTTTGGATGTAAAAAATCTAGTTTTGTCTGCTCTGCCAGTCTGGTTAGCATAGCACAGTCTCCGTCTAGTATAGAATCAGACAGCCATGTGTGGAGATGTGTTACGGTATTTATTAATGATTGCCCATGTAAATTTACAAAGGATCCTGATGCAGGTGAATATTAAGAGTCAAGCGAATGTTTTATTACATAAAGCTCTAAGTAATCCGGCCATCTAAAGAAAAGTAGCTAGAGTCAAAAGTATTGTTAATATTTAGGCAGTTAACACATTCAATAGGCGTTATACAAACATATATGTACTCTTATGTCTTAAGTCACTAATTTTAAAGCATCATGTTAGCCTCTTGTTTTAGGTAACAGTAAATTGTAATTAATAAATATGTACAAAGAATTTAAAAAGTGAATAATGTTGAAAAACAAAGTTTCATTAATATCATTACATAGTAGGTCACATCTTCGGCTCAGTATTTCCAACATAGGGCACGGAATAAATTAAAATATCGCCAAGGGAATGAATAGAGCGATACCATTGTTCTCCTAAGCTTGACAAATGAACGGATCACGGAACGGAATGGAGAAATGTAACGTCACGTCATGCAAACTGTTCCACCGCTGGCGGACCGGACCGAACCGGAACGGAACAAATATAAATAAATAAATAAATAACCGTCACGCCAGGTCCCTAGCGGGGTAGGCAGAGAGCACGGAGTGCCAAACATCT
>DVPR01001094.1:0-11648 GCA_018239345.1 Oxynetra stangelandi | reverse complement strand
GAGATGTTTGGCACTCCGTGCTCTCTGCCTACCCCGCTAGGGACCTGGCGTGACGGTTATTTATTTATTTATTTATTCACAAATACTACACCATGGCAACAATAGTCGTGATTTGAAGAATTTGAATATAGTATTTGAATAACTAGAAGCTTTATGAAGCAGGATTTTATCTACAAATTGTTCCAACCGCCCAACCCTCACAAATTGAGAAAAATACAGCGACTATGCAACCATCCATGTTACATTTTATTTTCATAAAAACAAAACATTTTAAATGAATTATCCTAATAAAAGTGCGCAATGCAATCAAGTCTGAACTATACGAATTAAACTTTTACGAATAGTGCATTAATTTATATTCATTTATTTATCCAACGATACACACGTGACAACGAAATGCAAAGTTCAAGGACCTGAAAGAGAGCAATGTACTTAAAACCATTATTTATTCAAAGTTGTTGGTGAAAGCTCATTTTAAATACATCATCTTATATAAAATGTTCATTATTACTTTTTGCTCATGCATTCCACTTGGTGATAATATATTTTAGAAGAAAATATAACCCAAGTAGAACATGAAACGGTTAAAATTTGCTATGAAATCAGCCGACATTCGTGCTATTTCCCTATGCTTTTTGTGAGGTGGAAAAGCTCCTATCAGATCAGTGCAGAGTGGCGCCGGAGCTTTGATGGACTGTGCTGTGAAACCGTCACTACTTAATGAAACAACGACTCAGTGTACCATGCAGCGTTAGAGCATAACATGGCTTTCTCCTTCTGTCCAGCATCCTAACTAATAGCAGTGACAGAATAAGCTGCAGCAGGTACACCCCCGATTGAAACCTGCATCGAACATCCCACCAATCGACACCGGCATATTTTATCTTAGTCCGATCGTCTAATGTTTATCAAAAACTATTGCAAGACAGATTTGCATACGTTCAATAAAATATTTGTTGTCTGTTTAAATATTAAATATAGGATAACCATTGTATTAAGTACTGCAATGTATAATACACTAGCTATGTGTTCGCTGTTTGCTACTCCTATAAATTACAAACCACCTCAGACTAAATAAGAACTTGAGATAGATTCCTACAATCAAGTGAATCGATATACCTACGCCACGCTCCTGTATTGAGAATACCGACCCAATACTCGCGCTTAGAAAGATTAATTAAAAAATTGTCATATTAATGAAAATAACAAAAAAAAATGTGTTTACCTTCAAACTAGGAGAGTTTCGAGACGAAAAAGCATAATATATTTTCAATTCATCTTTAAAATTTAGTTCAATTAAAAAAATATCTAAAAAGCTAAATATGAAATGTACCTTTCTGAATTAATTTTTAATTAATTATTAAATTTGTGTGTTTCGTTTTTATCCGTTTGGTGAGTCATAAATAATTAATAATATACATATTTTAAATGATTACAGGTATTAGTGAGCCGTTGGAGGAGTACGACTATGTTATTGTTGGAGGCGGGTCCAGTGGTTCGGTGCTAGCCGCTCGGCTCACGGAAGACAAGCCAAAAGCTACGGTGCTTGTCATCGAAGCCGGGAAGCCAGAAATGCTGCTCACCGACATCCCAGCGCTGACACAGTACTGGCAACTGACTGACTACGCCTGGCCATATCACATGGAACACCAGCCCGGGGTCTGCATGGGTGAGTACAAATATTATTATATATCATAATGACGTAATTTATTAGTATTGTTTAGTTTATTTAGTAACAATGAAATTCACTTCATTTAATAATAACATTAAATTTATTATAATGAAAAATAATATTTTCACTAGACAATTCCTAGATATATAAAATCTTAACTTAAGATATTTCTGTACATTAAAGTTACACTCTACTCGTGAACGTAACTTTCAATTTCCATTGTTTTCAATTTTAAGACAACCATTTCAGAAGTTCTAAGCATAAATTTTAATATTCAAATGACTGCAGCGCGGACTGTAAAAAGTTGTACTGAGCCGTCTGAACGCTGAACCCTTTAAATTTGTAATTACATCAGATTTATCTAAGAGGTATCATTGTTTCGTAGCGCTAGGTCATTAGCTCGAAGTCAGCGATAGGTACTGGCAAGAAGGTCGAGTGAGAAAATTGAATACGGTTCGTTAGCGCAATTGTATCCACTTTCAGTGGAGCCAATATTTAGTGTACGTTCAGTTTCGCAGACCGCGATGGCTCTCTTCCGCATCGTTCATTCAGCATTCGTCCACTAGATCGGACTACTGAGTTATATAAATAGATTGGATCTGATATACGTATACCTACCTACACAGGTAATATAAACGTGGTCATCCAATCAACAAGAAAAATGTTCGGCTCAACTCATTCATAACTTCGCTGGAGCTATTTAAAGTTTCAATAAAACTTGCCGGTTGTGAGAAATACTGAAATTAAAGTTGTTTGAGTTAATAATAAACATGCGACAGACTCATGACGTGCAACTTTGTAGAAGTATTGTTAGGAACATAAAATATTTGTTTAATATAACGACCATATTTAAATGAAAAAGATATTGAAACAAAGAGGTAACTATTGTTGAGCGATATTTCTTTATTTTGGAAACCAGTCACCAATATGTTGCTTTTATCGTAAATTTCGAGGAAAAATAAAATTTTTGCAATATTTTCTTAATCTACAAATACTAACTAAGGCAACAAAGTCAAGACTGCGTTATAGTAAACGGTCATTATATGCCATAAATTACATTTGTGATGCACGGCCGAAATCTTACTTGCAAAAGATGTTTGATAATAATGTTACATCACAATGTTGTTTTTTTCTACATACGTCCGGTCGTATTCTATCTGAATGGAATAAAACAATTGAAAACGATTGTAACAAAACGCGAGAAGAATAAAATTAATTAATGCTGCGATATACATATCAACCCGGTTTACATTTTCAATTTTAAACTACGAATAAGTTGAACAACAACAAAACAACTTGACTTTATTGCGGGCGCAAATAATTAATTACTGGATAATACATGGTTCTTGTACATTCAATAAACTTCGCATGGAACGGTATGCGACTGCAGTTGACCAGAGTAGGAAAGCGTGCAAATTGTCGTCGAAACAATGATGTTCCATTCGAACAAAACTGTTGTATCAGTGCACCCGTATTGCACGATCCATTACACGTAGTCTCAATCAAGCGTTGGAGTTACGTCATTACATTGCGCCAGTGTGCATTCGAACGTCGAATGAGAGTTCAGGACTGTTTGTTTCATTAGTACAGTTGGACAAGTTAACTTATGCTGCGAACTAGTCGCCTTAAAACCTCCTCGACCTAGCTTGAAACTACAGTTTGAACGTTTGGTTACTGCTTTGTTGCAACACTGCATGATGAACATACTAACTGGATTGTTCTTGACTTATTCGTATTAAACAACGTTTTTATTGTCTTTTTTCTTTTAGTACGAATGGTATATATTTAGAGTTATACCTATTTATGTTTTTTAACTTTCCGTGTACTAAGCTACAAAACTAATTTCATTCTTTCTACACAATTCGATTTCTGGATTAGTTAGGGACTATCATTAATTGTGAGACAGCTTATTTGTTTTTTTAGCTTTATTACTAAGCTTTATTAGCTTGAGTATTGCTGATATTTTGCGAGGTTCCTTTATTGATCTGGTTTGTTTGTTTAGTAAGCTTCCATTACATTTTTTTTATGGTAACACGTATTGTTTACAGGCAGCGACGAGCAACGCTGTTACTGGCCCCGCGGCAAGGCTCTAGGAGGAACTAGTGTCATCAATTACATGATCTACGCTCGAGGCAGACCTCAAGATTGGGACAGAATCGCCGCGCTAGGAAATTATGGATGGTAGGTTTCCGTACTAAATTATAAAATTCTCACCATAAAGCATTTAAAGGCACGTAAGATGCAAAAATACCCGCAATTTTTTTCACTATCACGAACGCCATACATGAAACTTTTAATTAATACAAAAAGGTTTTTGCAACTATATTTATTTGACTCCGTTTCGGCAATTTTATGTAACTTGTATTGTATTTTGTCCGATTTTATGACGTCGCAATAAAAATTAACATTTTTATAATACGAGCAGTCGAAATGAATTTAAACAATTTTCGATTCAATCTAATATGAAGTTCAAAAGTGAAAAAAATAATTTATATATTAGGTAAAATTTACATAAAATAAAGCAAGTAAATACAGAGTAACTATTGTCCAATATCTTTGTGACAGTGAAAAATCCTTCACAATGGTCAAAGAAAACACATTTTGGCATGTTATTAATTAGTAAATGCACATACATTCTAACTTATACGTATTCGTAATTATATTATATTTTACAGGTCATACAATGACGTCCTTCAGTATTTCAAGAAATCTGAAAGAGTCGAGTTGAGAAAATATAAGAATGCATCGTACCGCGGTCGAGACGGAGAGCTCACTGTTGAAAACGTGCCCTTCAGGTGCCCTTCAAACTTAATTTTACCACCATCTCTTTATCTTCCTTACATACACATATGAGTCGAATAACATAGTACCCTCATATTTTTATAAGAATTATCCATAACATGAATCAAGGCAAAAATATCATTCTTATTTCAGAACCGGTCTTGTAGAAGCATTCCTCGAAGCAGGCAGAATATGGGGAAGTCCTACCATCGACTATAACTCACCTGATCAACTCGGTTTTGGTTATGTGCAAACGACTTCCAACAAAGGTCACCGTCTCAGTTCTGCTAAAGCATTTTTGCACAACCACAAGAGACGAAAGAATCTTCATATATTAACGGATTCTAGAGCAACCAAAATACTCATAGAGCCACAAAGTAAAAGAGCATACGCTGTTGAATATATTAAAAATAACATTAAATATACCGTGCGTTGCAGGAGAGAGATAATATTATCAGCAGGTCCCATAGCTTCACCGCAACTTCTCATGTTATCGGGTATAGGACCCATGGAACAGTTGCAAACTCTCGGTATTCCCGTCATTAAAGACTCTAACGTAGGAAGAACTCTTTACGATCACGTGGGCTTCCCGGGAGTTATATTTAAATTGAACAGTACTAATGCCAGCCTTATGGAACCTAAAATAGCGACACTACCCAACCTCTTACAATGGATGCAATTTGGAGATGGACTTTTAACAACACCCGCGACCGTTGAAGCCATTGGCTATATTAAAACCGCGTTATCTAACGATCCAGACAACGTGCCTGACATAGAACTGATCGATTTGGGTGCATCCATATCGTCGGACAACGGCGGCGCTATCAGAAAGAGCGGGAAGCTATCGGACAGAACTTATAATACCGCCTTCAGTTCTCTCCACGGCCTCGATACATGGCAGACGATTCCGACATTGTTACACCCGAAATCCAAAGGCTACTTGGAACTAAGGGACACTAATCCGTTTTCACATCCCAAACTATACGGTAACTATTTTACGGATCCGAAAGATCTAGAAACTCTCAAAGAGGCTGTAAAATACATTATAAAGTTGGGAGAATCGCAGCCTTTCAAAAAGTACAACGCTAAACTACATTTGGCTACATACCCAACATGCGCCACTCATCCCCCAGGATCGGACTCGTACTGGGAATGCGCTATAAGGACCCTGGTAGTATCCCTAAATGACCAGGTAGGGACGTGCAAAATGGGTCCCAACTCAGATCCCGATGCAGTCGTGGATCCTGAGCTCCGAGTGAACGGTGTGGTCGGGCTCAGAGTAGCGGACACAAGTATAATTCCTACAACAATCAGCGCTCACAGCTACGCCCCGGCAATTATGATCGGTGAGAAGGCTGCAGATATGATCAAGAGCACCTGGTCCAATGTGATATAGTAATTTATGTTAAATATAGTCATAATAAAACGTATTTATAAGTTCAGTTAGCGTTTTATTCATAACCATAAAATACAGAAAACCACCGTTCATGATAAAAATATTCATAAACTGGAGGCACTTTGCGTTATGTTTAAAATGCATCGTCTGTCGATAGGTCGGTATAGATGGATTATTTTGCACAGTCATTTTGGCCCAAATAATAAAATTAATGGATCCATACAGAGATCCATTAAGGATGAAAGCATCTGAAATTACTAAAAACTTTTCTGTACATAATAATATTACATTTTACCGCAACCACAATACACGAGGCGATACGTGGTTTATTTTTATAAACTTATACTGTATGGATTGTTCGAGCTACTGATGCTATTTTCATTGACTCATTAATGTTATCGTATATAGAAAATTTTGGTTAATAATAATCACTTCTTATGTATAACAATTAGTAATGAACGAACTCAAAATATGAAGTTTTATGCTTATAAATATTTCTGTAAAACGAAATAAATTATTAAAATTATCTGAAATATAGATAATTTTGAAGAATTGCAGTATTGTCATTCATTGAAATGGCCAATTGTACCTGTTGGAACATCAAATGAAGAAGGTAAATAAATCGGTAGACGAAATTCGATTTCATTTACGCGTGTCAGTAAGTCGTTTACGTAAGTTAAAGCCAGGTTGTAAAATTTTAAGGCGCATAATGCAATGACAAAGATATTTTAACAATTAATAAGACCTCTCTGTGCCACGAATGTTCGTGCCAATGATTACTGATAAAATTTTCAAGTCGGATTAGCAAAAAAATCAGAGTTTTTTTTAACTTCACAGAATTGGTTGTTGCGTATAGCTTTCTGTATGACTTTTTGACTTTTAGCGTAACTAACGGGCCAATCTATCGAAACAGAGCCCAATTAACGAAAATACGTGTCAAACGTGAATAAAAATACATAGCAAAAAATTATTTTATAAAGTAGAGAAAACACAGCCAAATTATCATTCAGGTGGTAATTTGCGATATTTACTCATAAAAGCTTGTTACAATTCAAATTTTCAATAAGGAACTTAAATAAATTCCATATATATAAAGGTAAATAATAAAAACTTAAGAAACTTATTGATAATTATTAATATAATTTATTAATAAATCGTCAACCTGGACGTATGAAAATATACGTATTCAAAATTGATGCACATTTATCATAATTAGAGCGATAAGTTAATATCTGTATCTTTATAACAACTCGCACTAGGATATTTCAGCTGTAATAACGTCTCAAGTTTACCTAAAAGAATAACACCCACGCGGCACTCGTTAATTATGTTTGCCTACTACAAATTCTCGAACCGACTTCGATTGTTAAGAAATCCACATAACAAAAGACAAATTTCAACTCTTATATTACACTCAACTTTAAATAGTAAAGTACAATTGAATATTCATCAAGATTAATATCGGATAATACGGAACGCACATAAAATAACCCGAAATAATCTTCTGTCATCAAATGTTACATTCACTGTAAAAATTAAGAAATGTAATTTTTTTTTTAATCAGAACAATATTCCAAAAACTACTAGAGCGTCTTCGATCCTCTTACCGATTGCAAGTGGCTGCATTTGTGAAAAAGAAAATAGGAAAAGCGACGAATTTGTGTCGAGATAAAGTAGTAAATGAGTTTAGTTCAATGAATGGGCGGGAAGCGCAGTCGCCCACGCGAAGTCGACGTGCGCGCGCGAACGCTGAGCCCGCTCCGCGGCGGTCTCAACAAGTGAAGTCAGATCCTCACTGAGTAACCCATTCATAGCCGTAACAAGTGAAAAAGTTTTTTTTCGCAATAATTTATCGTAAGACTAATTAAGTGATGTAAAGTGAAAATTAAGTGATTCTAAAAACTTTTAACAGCACATAGCGTACCAAAAACAAAAAGCTTTTAAAAATCACTATTTGAATGCATTTAAGTTTTTTTTACAGTGAACTTTGTATTAGTGTAAATATAAAATTTGTTTATCAGAATGTCGCTTAGAGTTCTTATAGTTTTTTCTTGATTTCTATTAATCTAGACGCAAATAAAATTGCTATCAAAACGTGAAACAATTACAAGAGGTTGAAAATTAATTAATAGCTTTTTCAATTTTCGGCACCGATGAACTATCATAGCGAATATCTAGGAAATATTATTCTTTGCGCTATATAAATAATGCATTATAAACATTGTACTATATCGTTGTTACAACATTGTTTCTGGAACTGAAATAGTAATCCAATATTCTATCGGCATGCCTGAAATGAAACTTTCTTGCGAACACTAGCAACAAACTTGATTGCAAATCCTGAAACTAGTCATTCTCCTACACATATCTACTGTCTATCCTACTCCAATAATTTAAACAAATAAGTACCCAACACAAAAGCACATCGGAAACAAAAAAGTGAAACAATTGTAGCAGCGAATAAAATCAAAAATGATAACGAAGCGGCCAAAAAGTTTTAGAATTAATTCAGGTTCGTGCCTCCGGCCAAATAATAAAACAAACTTAACAAAAGGATGCGGTCATCCAAACTCGGCTCGCTAACGAACAGAACTTCATTAAACGTTTAAAATCGCCGAGAGTAATGCACGAAGTCCAACTCAACTGTACTTTCATAACTGAGCGCTTATATCTATATTTATACAGAATCTGTGTTTATGCAGAAATCAATTTATGAATAAAAAAAATAATTAAATAAATGTATAGTGAAATGTTTTTAAATTAAATAATTTAAATAAAAAGTTTAATGAAATATAAAAAACTAAATGTATTAATTAAATATAAATAACAATATAAATTACCTAAATCAATAAAGTATATATAAATTACCAAATAAATTATTGTTACAATTGAATCAATCATAGGTGTAACGCTAAAACGTATTAGATCTTTGTCAAGTAAAGCAAAGCTAACAGCGACTAGCCCTTAGCACCCGGTACTAATTTTACGTGAACATGTCGTTGCTTTAGAGTGCTACTTCAAGCAGTCGGTGCTTATCGTTAAACATTGACGACGAACTTTTAGAAAATCTCGGAAAGCGTTCATTAGCCTGGATCCCCATCAATTCACAGACAGCGAGGTGATGGAATATGTACGAAATTTATCCCGATAGCGAGACGTGATTCATGCCCGACACGCACAACTTGCGATGCGATGAAATTAACTCCTTATACATTCTATTGTACAGTCTATAGAACATATCTACGATGTTTCATTTATTTCTAATGCGTGCTTCTTTCATGTTGTCGGATATACCAGACATTCTCATTTATTAGTTCATTTCTTTATTTTTTCATTCGGATAGACAGTAAAGTAAGTCTGATTACATATATACATCTTTTTTAGATTAAACCAATTTATTGATACAGTGCATACAGTTCGTATCCCTTCTTTAAAATCGTATAAATTCTCTCGGATACGCACCTGCGAGCTTTTAAATTGGAAATACGTAAATGGTTAGTTTTTTAATTAAATAATTTATTGAACTTTTCATACCATATTCGTATTAACATTAAACAGTATACTGAATTTATCACTTATCATGAAAAGATACATATAAAGAACGTCTTTTTGTTGGCAAAATCATTAAACAAGTGCACGTCTCGTATGATATATTCTAAATGTTATATATTAACATAAGGTGTTTGTTTTGAAGATTGTAATAGTTAAAGCAAAAATATATATCGTACGTGATTAGCCAATTGCCATCCTACTCTTGGGTCAGATCGTCTCTGAGCAGGTTTAAGATCACGGTGGGCAAGTGCGAGTTGGATCTGTTCAAATGTTCCCTATCCCTAAGACGTTAATTCTGCCAACTATCGCCTAAACCCTTTGTCATTCTGATGATGGACCTAACCAGCAGTGGAACGACAAAAGCGTCAATGGATGTGCTGATAACGGACTGTTAAAATAATAGAACTAATATCAGCACACCTAACAAATACTTAGAAACATTAATAACTTATTAGACGTAATACGTGTATACAAGAGGTGACCAGCCGAATCCTCAATAGGGGCGAATTTGTTGTGACCGGAAATTAGAACAAATAGTCTTGTTAAGAGTCGCTTGCCCATGTCAATGACGGCACTACCACTGGCGACTCGTTATACTGCTAGCCCGTTTGCTAATCTCTTCAATATAAAATACGAATATGATTTAGTGAATATACGATATTGTAGGTACAAGTAAAATGTAAATCATCCATCAACTGATCAAATTGATAACTTTTACAGTAGTTATAATAAAAAAAATATTAAGTGTAATATTCTATGTAACACAACATGTTTTTCAAGAACGTAACGCAACACTTTCACTATTTTCCGTGGTTACATTTCATCGCTACTGTGTAATAATTATTTAACGTACACGGAATTGTTGCATACTCATTTATTAAATTGAGCGAACGCGTTGCGTGACTAAGCAACAAGGCGTTGCCGAAAACGTGTAATGTGACGGCAGCACACACAAGCACAGCGCCCCTTAATGGCCACCCCGAGCCACGGCCATTCCGCGACGACATTAATGTCTGCGAACGATCGAATACGACATCGCGTAAAGACGAGCCATTCAACAAGCGTGCACAGTTTGATCTCGACGTTGGCTAATCGACATTCAAACCGAACTTCGTTTCTTAAACGGTTAAGAATTTCAAGATCGTTATCTGAGTCACGATGATTTTGAACTCCGTTGAAGGGAACTCAGTAGTAGATATTGCGGTTATATAAAGTAAAAAGTAGATAAAATATTAGGCTCAGTTGATAAAATTATGGAACCGATGTCAAATATTCTATTCAAATCTCAGACCTGAATAATTCATGCACTCAAAATATGACTTTATGTACTCGGTTTGAAGTTATTCTTTCCTGAAATCTACGATTAGAAATACTAACTTTTGATTGCATCTAAATAGAAATGCAAAAGTGCAGTCTTTTATTTAGACCAATATGTTTATTGACTCATATTTTTACCGGATTACAGTATATGATGAAATATACATAATGTAATATGGCCAATATATTGACGATGGTAAATAAAAGTGCGAATCTTATTGTAAATAGTGAAATATATATTTTAATTGGGATACGAAAATATTTAGCACGACAACTAATCCGCAGCGTGGAAATTAAAATGTAGAATTATACTCAAACTATAGACGACAGCGTAGACAAATATACGTTATACCTCTCGCAGTTTTATAAGAAACCTATGTTTGGCAATATGATGTAAAAAGGGTTGCAGCCATATTATAGTATAGATTAGAACTTCGTGTTCGTAAGAGATTATATAAATTTAAATAGGATATGGTTAAAAAAATCTAATTAAGTGAGATGAATAGCCCTTTACCTCTATATAGCACGCTACTTATGCATCAAGCCACTGCACCGTAATGAGGGGGGAGCCTTAGAAATGTAATGTACTTATTCTGTTATAATACACATTATGTATAAGGAAATTACAGAGTACTTTTCCACCTTCGGAACATATGCGTGTGTCGAATTATGTTGTGGATTTAAAAAACTTTTCCTATTCCAAACCAACCCAATGGGTATAGGTAGTATTTCAGAAACTCAATCTTTATCTATCTGTTAAAAAGGAAAAGAAAAGGGTAAAAACGTGATCAACAATAATTAAGTAATACTATTCATTATGTGTTACTAATAAATATCCTAATAATATAGAAAAAAAATTCCAAAAATATATAAGTACGTGTGCTTAGCCTATGTTAATGTCAGATGTACACATATGTGTGTAATGTTATA